>JBBPBX010070173.1:0-18663 GCA_038048925.1 Garcialebias charrua
GATTGTTCATAATTTGCACTAAAATGTATGAATCCATATTATTATAATAATAATAATAAAATTTATGGAATGTTCTAAGAAAGTTCTAGCAGAACGTTCTCACCTAACGTTCTGAGAACCACGAGAAAACTCCACACCAGAACGTTCTCAGAACGTTAGGAGGGAACGTTCCCGTAACCTAAAAATAACGTTCTCAGAACGTTCTCAGAACGTTCTCACCTAACGTTCTCAGAACGTTCTCAGAACGTTCTGACAACGTTCTCACTAACGTTCTGAGAACCACGAGAAAACTCCACACCAGAACGTTCTCAGAACGTTAGGAGGGAACGTTCCCCTAACCTAAAAATAACGTTCTCAGAACGTTCTCAGAACGTTCTTCTGTTACTTGGGTTGTGATCCGTCTCCAGTTGGAAATGTTTCCCAATCAGGAAGTTTTGGAACCTCTCGCAAGCCCAGGTCAGACCCAGTGCCTCCTTCTCCACTTGTGCATATCTTTGCTCAGTTGGTGTGAGAGACCGCGATATATAAGCTATCGGCTTCCACTCCTCACCCCATCTTTGAAGCAGCACTCCTCCTAGCCCGTATGATGATGCATCTGCTGAGACTTTGCAGTCCCTATTAGGATCATACATAGCTAGAACTGGTGGTGATGACAGTGCCTCCTTCAGATCTCGAAAAGCTTTTGCCTGCTCGATGCCCCACATCCAGCAGTTCTTTTTCGACAGGAGATCACGTAAGGGTTTGTCTCTCTCCGCCAGCTGTGGAATAAACTTGCCCATCTGGTTTACCATCCCCAGAAAGGATCGTACTTCACTCACTGTTGTCGGCTCTTTCATCTTCCTCACAGCTTCAGTCTTGCCTGGATCTGGGCTGATGCCGTTGGCAGAGACCACATGACCTAGGAAACTTACAACAGTCTTAGACAGATCACATTTTTCCATGTTTAACGTGATACCTGCCTTCTGGATTTTCTGCAGAACTGCATGCAGGCGAGTGTCGTGCTCCTCTTGAGTACATCCCCACACCAGCACATCATCGATATGGCACACCACTCCTTCGAGCCCTTCTGTGACTTCTGTCACCATCCTGTTCTGAAAGTGCTCAGGAGCTGATGCTATGCCAAAAGGTAAACGTTTGAAGAAAAAACGTCCAAAAGGTGTGATGAATGTTGTTAGTTTTGCTGAATCTTCTGTGAGGGGAATTTGCCAAAACCCCATATTAGCATCCAGCTTACTGAAAATTTTTGCTCCCGCCAGCTTTCCAAGTGTTTCCTCCACTGATGGCAGGATGAATTTCTCTCGACGTACTGACTCGTTCAGTTTGGTTAGATCCACACATATTCGCACGGCCCCTGTCTTTTTAGGCACCACCACGATGCCAGCGCACCAGTCCGTTGGCTCCTCGACTCTACATATCACACCGAGGCTCTCCATGCGGGACAGTTCCTGTCTGACCTTGTCTGTTAATGGCAATGGGATCCTCCTTGGTGTTTTTAGTGAGAACGGTTCTGCCCCTGGTTTTAGCTTTATGGCATATGGCTGGTGTACCTCTCCAAGTCCACTGCATAGTTTTGGGTAGGTTTGTTTTAGTGACTCTATGTCAACACTGTCTAGGCGTGCAACTAGCCCCAGCCTACAGCTCACGGATCTTCCCAACAATGCAGTGTGCAGGTGGCGAACAATGTACACCTCCTCCATCTCTTCTTTCCCACCTCTCTGTAGCAGCAGCCTGGCAACGCCCACAACATCAAGTGGACTCCTACCTGGCCCCAAAAGTGGTTTAGCAGCTTTTTGGAGCATGGGTGGACTGTCTTTAAATATGTTCTGAAACACGACGTGCGGCAGAACAGTGACATCGGCACCTGTGTCGATTTTAAATGTCACACTTTCGTCGAGAATGTTAATTTTCACCAACCAAGGATCACCATCTGTTGTGATGCTGCCAAGGAAAATGGCGTCTTCATCCTCTTCTTCCACCTCATGTACTGACTTGGGTGTCCTGCACACACGGCTATAATGCCCTTTTCTGCCACACATGTGACATTTGCTTTCATTTGCAGGACAGTCACGTTTAGGATGTGATGGAGATTTGCCACATTTCAAACACTGTGACTGTGAAGCTTTTCCCTTGTTGTTTTGCTCTTTGACATGCTGAGGAGGTTTATTTTTAGCAAACTTGCCATTTTTATACTCTCTGACTCTGTCCACAAACTTATCATCACTAGCTTGTGCTTTGGAGTGTCCTTGCAGCGAAGCTTGCTGTTTTTTCACTTCCTCGCTTTGACGTGCCATCCTCACTGCTTTATCTAACGTAAGTTCTGCGTCCAGCTGCATGCGTTCAGAGAGCCCTTTGTCCAATAGTCCAACAACAAGTCTGTCTCTGATTAGCTCATCGTGTAACACCCCATAGTTACAGTGTTCAGCTAACGCAAATAGCACAGTCACAAACGAATCCACCGACTCCCCCTCTTTTTGTCTCCGCATGTTGAACTTAGCACGCTCATATATTACGTTTTTCTTTACAATGAAGAATCTTTGCAAGCTGTCACGTACCCCCTTGTAGGTGTTTCTATCTGCAGCCGTCAGTGTTAGCCCACGCAAGATGTCGTCCGCCTCGTCACCCATGCAGTAGATCAGCGTGTTTATCTGATTCTCTTCTGAGCTTGCATTTAGGTTACTTGCCAGGCGAAATCTTTCAAATCTTCTGATCCATTTGTCCCACTCTTGCGGTTTTGCAAAGTCGAAGGACTCCGGCGGCTGGATGTTGAACGTAGCACATGGTCCTGGGCCCGCTGCACCTCTTTGCAGCGCCGCTGCTGTCGGCTGCCCCGTCCCGCTGCTCGTGTTTTCTCCGTCGCTCATTTCGTCCTCTTTTTTGTCTTGCAGGCGTACAAACTGACAGGCTTCACTCCACGTAGCTACAGGACTTCTGACACCATGTCGTGTTATTAAATTATACACGTGAGTTCGGCTGCTAGCTTAACGTGGCTTTATTCTTCAACACCATGAAACGAAACTTAACACGTTCATGTCCCTGACTGATGACGTCACACTCGTGCGTCCCTGTATTAAACATACAGTTACACCACACAATGGACGTTGAGAGTCTCTGGAAGAAGGACCGCAGTCCGTTAGCAATGTGGATGGAGGTCTGCCCCTGCGAGGAGCCTGGGCCGTAACAACCTGATCATCTGACACAACATGAGCTGGTTTAAGCCTATCGATACAGACAGTCTCAGTACGACCCCCTAAATCTAAAAGGAAATGTTTCGGACCTGGTTGAAGAACCCGAAACGGTCCATCATACAAAGGCTGTAGTGGTGTCCTGTGTGCATTGTGTTTGACAAAAACAAATTTAGAGGACTCCAGACTCTTAGGGACAAACGACTGCGGTAAACAATGGTGTACCGGGCCGGGGACACGGAAAGGGGTCTCCTGAGGTGAAAATTGTAGCAACGGTGGGGCGAATTGTGGTGAGGGTACCTCAGGTAAAAACTCACCAGGGACGCGCACAGGCTGACCGTAAACCAGTTCAGCCGGGGAAGAGCTCAGGTCCTCTTTGGTTGCGGTACGCAAACCCAACAAAACCCAGGGAAGACGGTCAATCGCGAAGTGCGGCTTTCAATGACCTGTGAAACTGTTCACACAAACCATTAGCTTGGGGGTTGTAAGCGGTGGTCCTGTGAACGTTAGTCCCCAGACCCTTGGCCATGGTAGACCAAAGTTCAGAAACAAACTGCGGGCCCCTGTCCGATGTAATGTCTGAAGGGGGGCCAAAACGCGCCACCCAGGTAGACAAAAATGCCCGGGCCACCACTGCAGATGTCGTGGATGTCAGAGGAACCACCTCAGGCCACCTGGTGGTCCGGTCTATCATAGTCAGCAGATGAGTAAAACCTTGTGACGGAGGCAGAGGGCCTACCAGGTCTACGTGCACATGATCAAACCGCCGACCTGGGATGGAGAAGGGTTCCAAAGGTGCTTTGGTGTGTCTGTTAACCTTAGCACGCTGGCATGGGACACACGCTGCTGCCCACTCCTTAACTGCTTTACGCAGACCGGGCCAAACAAACTTTGCACTGACCAGTTTCACCGAGGCTCTAACACCTGGGTGAGAAAGGGAATGTAAGGAGTCAAAAACGCGGCGTCGCCATGAAACTGGAACCAGGGGGCGGGGCCTGCCAGTAGAAACATCACAGAGCAGGAGAGGACCGCCGTCATTCACCTGCCGTTCCTCCAACTCGAGGCCTGTGGGCCCGGACTGGAGCTCGAGTATTTCTGCGTCGCCACGTTGGTCCGCAGCCATAGCAGAAAAATCGATGCCAACGTATACGGGAGAGATCAGCACCCGAGAGAGACAGTCAGCTACCACGTTGGATTTTCCAGCCACATGCTGAATGTCTGTAGTAAATTCAGACACCGCTGCGAGGTGGCGTTGCTGGCGAGCAGACCAGGGGTCAGAAATTTTTGACATCGCAAACACCAAGGGTTTGTGGTCAACATATGCAGTGAACCGGCGGCCCTCCAGGAAAAACCTGAAATGGCGTGTGGCCAGGTAAAGCGCCAGCAACTCTCTGTCAAAAACACTGTATTTCAGCTCATTGTCCCGCAGCGTACGGCTGAAAAATGCAAGCGGCTGCCAAACCCCGGAAACCTGCTGTTCTAACACAGCCCCCACCGCAACATCAGATGCGTCGGTTGTTAAAGCTATTTGCGCCGCTGGGGATGGATGGGCCAAAAGGGCAGCAGTGGCCAGTGCAGCTTTAGCATCACCAAATGCCTGTAGGCGTTCTGGTGTCCAGTCCACGCTGTCGTTGGGCTTTTTCTTTTTCAGCGCTCCATAGAGCGGACGCAGCAGTTGTGCTGCCCTGGGGAGGAAACGGTTATAGAAGTTAACCATTCCCAAAAATTCTTGTAGCGCTTTAACAGACTGGGGCTGTGGGAAATCGGACACCGCCTGCACCTTGTTTGGTAAAGGGACAGCACCGCTTGCAGAAATGCGGTGGCCCAAAAAGTCAATGACTGGCAGTCCAAACTGGCATTTCGCTGTATTTACAATCAGGCCATGTGCTGCCAGGCGCTGAAAAACCTCACGGAGGTGGGACATGTGCTGCTCAGCCGAGCTGCTAGCCACCAGGACGTCATCCAGGTACACAAATACGAAAGACAGACCCCTTAGGACTGAATCCATCAACCGCTGAAATGTTTGTGCTGCACCTTTAAGACCAAAAGGCATGCGCAAAAACTCAAACAGGCCGAAAGGCGTGATAACAGCGGTCTTAGGGACATCCTCCACATGCACAGGAACCTGGTGGTACCCCCGTACTAAATCTACTTTAGAAAAAATGGAGGTCCCAGCCAGGTGCACTGAAAAATCCTGGATGTGGGGGATGGGATAACGATCGTTCTCTGTGATGTTATTAAGGCGGCGGAAATCCCCACATGGACGCCATTTGCCGTCTGCCTTGGGCACCATGTGGAGGGGGGAGGCCCACGGACTGTTTGAGCGTTGCACGATGCCTAAACGCTCCATGTTAGCAAACTCTTCCTGTGCTATTGCTAGCTTAGTAGCATCGAGGCGGCGTGCACGTGCGAACACCGGGGGGCCCGTTGTGGGAATATAATGTTCGACCCCATGTTTTGTGTTTGTGTTTGCAAAATCAGGAACAGTCAGCGAGGGGAATTCAGACAATAAACGCTGAAACACATTACCCGAAGCTAAAAAGTTAGCATGCATTAAAGGCCCAGCTCCTCGCGTCTCACAAGGCAGTGACGAAAAAGACACAGCGTCGATCAAACGTCTGTTAGCTACATCAACAAGGAGCCCGTGAGCACAAAGAAAATCAGCCCCTAAAATAGGGACTGAGCTAGCAGCTACCACAAAGTTCCACTGGAAGTCCCGTTCATGGAAACACACAGTCACCAACCTTTCGCCAAACGTCTTGATGGGATAGCCGTTAGCCGCGGTTAGCTGCGGCCCGCAGCCTTCTGCCAACCTGTCGGAGCCAGTCGGGGGAACGAGGCTCTTCTGCGAGCCAGAGTCCACCAGGAACCGCCTCCCCGACCTCGAGTCCTCGATGAAAAGCAGCCTTTCCTTGTCACCAACGGCTGCGACTGTTAGCGGCCGCTGGCGTTCTCGTTTCCCTGCGGCTTGAAGCTGCACGGTGGGACGCATCGTCGTGCTTTGGCGACAAAACGCTGGTGGTAGATGTTGTGTGAGCAGACACTAGGAACCAATGTGTTGGTACTGGGGCACTAGGGGACACATTAGGTGATGCACCGTTGGTTGTAGAGTGACGCTCGTGAGTTGTACATGTGTTGGTGTTCAAGAGTTAATAAAGCCTGACTAAGTATCTCCAAGTGCTGCCCGTCTGGATGGTGTCCACACTGAGGAGCAGACATAACATTACATGGTGTCAGAAGTGAAGAAGCCCGTCTCCGCAACGTCGACGTCGGTGAGAAAGCAGCAGTTTTAACACGGCGCGTCCCGTGAGTGAACGAGGAGCTAAGCTAACGCCGAGTGAACGAGTGTGCTAGGCTAACGCCGCGTGGACGACACTGCTAAGCTAACGCCGCGGACACGACGAACAGAGGATGGATTCCCTGTTTTCGATCAACCCACCTGAAAACTTAGATTTCAGCGATTATTCGTCATGGCCCAACTGGATTCGCCGCTTCGAAAGGTTTCGGATAGCAGCTGGATTGGACGGTAAAGACGAAAGCTATCAAGTGAACTCGTTAGTTTACACGATGGGCGATAAAGCGGATGACATTTTAGGAACACTGGGATTGAGTCAGGATGAGCTTAAGAAATACAAGTGTGTAAAAGAAGCTTTTGACAGACACTTTATTGGCAAATACAACGTTATATATGAGCGGGCACGTTTTAACAAAAGAAGCCAAGATGCTGGTGAATCAGCTGAATCCTTCATAGGCGCAGTCTATAAGTTAGCAGAAAACTGCCAGTATGGACCACTGCAAGACGAAATGATAAGAGACAGGTTGGTGGCGGGCATACAGCACCAGGGCCTGTCAGAGAAACTGCAGATGGACAGTGGACTAACGTTAGAAAAGGCGGTGCAACAAATAAGACAGCATGAAGAGATTAAGAAACAACAACCAGTCGTGAGAGAGACGACAGGAATGACACAGCATGCTAACGTGGACTTATTAAATTTCAAGAAAAGAACTTTCAGCGATAACCGAGCACATAAACCACACGAAACAAGCAGACAGAGTGAGATCCAAAAAGGATACAAGTACTGTGGACGCTGTGGTAAATCTCCTGCACACAACAAAGTGAACTGTGCAGCACGAGACGCAGAGTGCAGGAAATGCCGAAAGAAGGGACATTTTGCAGCTGTGTGCAGATCAGCCAGAGTGGGAGCAGTCCAGAAGGATGAGGACGTCGCACTGGAGGACGACAAACTGTTTTTGGGAGCAGTATCAGCAGGAGAACGCCCCAACAACTGGAAAAAAACGCTGGAAATCAACGGAAAAAACATCACATTCAAACTGGACACGGGAGCAGATGTGACTGTGATACCAACAGCCACCTACTCGAAAGACACACATGGCCCACTTACCGAAGCAGACAAGCCCTTGTGTGGTCCAAGTGGTGAAGCCCTGCAAGTGAAAGGTCAGTTCAACGCTCTCATGAAATACAAAGACAAAACTACAACACAGCCAGTGTATGTCATACAGAGACTGTCGACTCCACTACTAGGCTTCCCAGCTATTTCAGCTTTAGGGTTGCTGCGCCCCATAGACAGTGTTAAAGAGCTGGAGGCTGACATGAAAAAACTGTACCCCAAAGTATTTACAGGGCTGGGTCTCCTTAAAGGAGAATACAAAATAGTATTGAAAGAGGGTGCTAAACCATATGCATTATCACTACCACGTCGAGTCCCACTGCCTTTATATGACAAAGTGAAGGCAGAGCTGGAGAGAATGGAGAAAATGGGGGTGATTGAACCCATTGAAGAACCTACAGAGTGGTGTGCTGGAATGGTGGTGGCCCCTAAGCCCAACGAAAAGGTCAGAATATGCACAGACTTGACTCATTTAAATGAATATGTGTGTAGGGAGCGCCACATACTGCCTGCGGTAGATGAGACATTAGCCAAATTCACAGGTGCGACAATTTTCACCAAATTGGATGCTACGGCAGGATTTTGGCAGGTACCTCTACATCCAGAGTCAGCCCATCTGACCACGTTCATTACCCCGTTTGGCAGATACTGTTACAAAAGGCTGCCTTTTGGTATTTCGTCCGCTCCTGAACATTTTCAAAAGAGACTGACCCAAATGTTGTCAGGACTGGAGGGCACTGTATGTCATGCAGACGACATACTAATTTTTGGGTCCACCAGAGAGCAACATGACTACAGACTGCATAGAGTGTTAGAGAGGCTCCAACAGGAGGGCCTGACTCTGAACAACGACAAGTGCCAGTTTGCAGTAGAGAAAGTCAAGTTTTTGGGTCATGTTGTCACAGCTCAGGGCATTGAAGCAGACCCAGGCAAAATCAAAGCAATCATGGAGATGCCTACACCTAAAGATGCTGCTGACGTGAAGAGGTTTGTGGGCATGGTAAACTATGTTGGAAACAGTGGCGGACTTAGACATTTTGGGGCCCCAGGCAAACCTTTGTAAAGGGGCCCTGTACTGGTCTGTCGTGGTGAAGAGGGAGCTGAGTCAAAAGGCAAAGCTCTCAATTTACCGATAGATCTACGTTCCCACCCTCATCTATGGTCATGAGCTTTGGGTTGTGACCGAAAGAACAAGATCTCGGATACAAGCGGCTGAAATGAGTTTTTCTCCGCAGGGTGGCTGGACTCTCCCTTAGAGATAGGGTGAGAAGCTCAGTCATCCGGGAGGGACTCGGAGTAGAGCCGCTGCTTCTCCACATCGAGAGGAGCCAGTTGAGGTGGCTCGGGCATCTGGTTAGGATGCCTCCTGGACGCCTCCCTGGTGAGGTGTTCCGGGCATGTCCCACCGGGAGGAGACCCAGAGGAAGACCCAGGACACGCTGGAGGGACTATGTTTCTCGGCTGGCCTGGGAACGCCTTGGGATTCCCCCAGAGGAGCTGCTCCAAGTGGCTGGGGAGAGGGAAGTCTGGGCCTCCCTACTTAGGCTGCTACCCCCGCGACCCGACCCCGGATAAGCGGAAGAAAATGGATGGATGGATGTTTTATTATTGCAATAAAAGGCTCTAAATCAAGTCTTACACCAAAATTCAACAACACTAAATAAACACAAACAAATAGAGAGGGTAGATGTGAGCAATACAGTAGAAATATATTTTCCTAAATTATAAGATTTTCACAACTTTAATTCTTTTAACGTTATATTACATATTCTGTAACAGGGAACAGTTGTTAGATCAATGTGAAAAAGTGAGTGTGTGTAGTTGAGATGTGGTACTTTGAGATGAATTCACACACTGGCTTGATATGAACAGCAAGATGTCCAGGCATGAGACACTTTTTACAGCATTAAGTGATCATGAATTACCTTGATTATTCAGCTGGACTTCTATGAAAGTTGTCTTCTGTCTTGTTTCTGGTCTTTAATGATGCATGTTTAAAGACTGCATCTGAAAAAAAAAACAAACATGTTAGTGTTGGAGGAAATAAAAGAAAAAATAAGACATTATTACATTTAACACATGTGAAGGCTCTCATTTATCCAAGTTTCCATAATTAAGACTGAAAGTTTTGACTTCTTTTTAAACCTTAAAACTTACACAGACTGTAAGACGTACTGTAAACTAAATGACTCAAATAATGTCACAGATTTTCCCACCTGGATTATTGAGCATGCATCAGGGAATGTCACTTTTCATTCATATCAATTTTTATATTTTAGATAACATTTTAATTTAGCAATCCTAGCCTTTTGATTCTGTTGTTTTAAACTTACAGTGGCATTTCTGTCCAAAGCAAACCTGTCATTATTAAAAAACACATTTTTGCATTACTCTGAAAGCTATAAGTTGTGCTTTATAATGTATTTAATGGAGGGACTATGGACCAAATAACAAAACAATGATAGTCTGATGAAGTTTTAACAGTCAAATATTTTGTAAAATGGTTGAGAATTTTTTTTATAGATAACTGTGGAATATTTTAGATCTATTCTATTCAATGTAAAGTCCGAATAATTTAATAATACTGTATACTAAGCAAGCAGGGCAGAGAGCTAAAGTAGGTAAAATATATAATCCCCTCTCTCCTATTTAAGTCAGAAGATTTAGGTCGAATATCTTTTAATATTTTGATACAGAAAGAAAACGTGAAAATAGTGGTTGTCTCAGCTGATTACTGTTAGGATTTCTTTTACCCAACCTACAAAATAATTTCTAAAACTCGTACCTCATCTTGCTGAATCCTCGTCTTTATCTTCATCTTCTTGAGTCACTGCCTCGGCGCCACTTCCTCCTGGATCCTGATGTCCGGCGGCGGTTCCGCCACACTTTTAAATGGGCCGCTGCCGCTCGTGACCGTCATTAACAGTTGATGAAGTTTTAGAATTCGACCCATTAAAAAGGTTGTCACTTTCGGTAGTGAAGAAACATACGTTATTGTTTTTTGACGCTTTTTACGTTTTTCAGCTCCGCTTTCTGTCTCCTGTCTCCCGCTTCCTTCTCACACAAAACAGCAGCGAGCATACAGCACTTCCTGGATTAGTGGGTGACGTCATGACGCATGACGGAATAGTCCATTTTAGTAGGGGGGAACAGAACTCAACCGTTTTTTCTGTTGCGTTTTTAAAGATAGTTTTCATCGTAACTATAATTATTTTTATGTTAAACGTACATTAACAAGCAGGAGCAATGTTAGGGATGTAGGTGATGGCTGGGGTCCCTGCTTATTGGCGGCCCCAGCTCATTGGCGGCCCCTGCTGATTGGCGGCCCCAGGCCACGGCCTCCTTCGCCTGAATGGTAGATCCGCCACTGGTTGGAAAGTTTTCCCCACGTATCGCTGAACTCACACAACCTTTAAGAGAGCTTCTCAAAGCGGACACAACCTGGGAATGGGGGACAGCACAGCAGCGGGCTTTTGATGAGCTACGACAGGAACTGAGCTCACCCACAGTCCTCGCCCAGTATTGTGTGAACAGAGAAACAAAAGTTGCAGCAGATGCCTCGTCCTTTGGTTTAGGAGGGGTCCTGTCACAAAGACAAACAACAGGTGACTGGCGTCCAGTGGCTTTCATTTCACGCAGTATGACAACTGCAGAGCGTAGGTACGCTCAGATTGAAAAAGAAGCACTAGCACTGACTTGGGCATGTGAAAGGTTTCAATCTTACCTGATAGGGATGGACTTTTTGATCCAGACAGATCATAAGCCTCTCATCTCCTTATTAGGAAGCAGAGCTCTTGATGACCTGCCACCTCGCATACTAAGGTTTAGATTGCGACTGCTTCGCTTCACATATAAGATTGAAGGCCTCTGGTCTGGACATATAAGGCCTCTGGTCCTGACAACATACCTGGTCGTGTGCTGAATGACTGTGCAGGGGAACTCGCAGCGGTCTTCACGGACATCTTTAACATCTCGCTGAGTCAGGCCATCGTCCCCACCTGTTTCAAAGCCACCACCATCATCCCTGTCCCAAAGAAGGCAACGCCCGCATGCCTCAATGACTATCGCCCAGTAGCACTCACCCCCATCCTGATGAAGTGCTTTGAACGGCTAGTCATGAAAAGCATCACATCTGTCCTCCCTGCCTCCCTGGATCCCTTCCAATTTGCATACCGACCTAATCGCTCAACCGACGATGCCATCTCCTCTGCCCTCCACACAGCTCTCACACATCTGGACACGAAGGACTCTTATGTTAGAATGCTGTTCATCGACTTCAGCTCGGCATTCAACACCATCATCCCCCAACAGCTCATCCATAAACTGGACAGTCTGGGGCTGAACACCTCAATGTGTAACTGGCTGCTAGACTTCCTGACCGGGAGACCACAGACAGTACGGATCGGGAGTAACACATCTAGCACCATCACATTGAACACAGGGGCCCCACAAGGATGTGTGCTGAGCCCCCTTCTATTCACCCTGCTAACACACGACTGCACACCATCGTACAGCTCCAACCACTTCATCAAGTTTGCGGACGACACAACAGTGGTAGGTCTCATCAGCAACAACGATGAGACGGACTACAGGAACGAGGTGAGCCGCTTGGCCTTGTGGTGCGGACACAACAATCTCACTCTCAACGTGGAGAAGACAAAGGAGATTGTCGTGGACTTCAGGAAGAGGGATGCACAACATGCCCCTCTGACCATCAACAGCACCGCAGTGGAGAGAGTGGACAGCACCAAGTTCCTGGGAGTGCACGTCTCAAAGGACCTGTCCTGGAGCAGGAACACTGCAGCACTGGCGAAGAAGGCTCACCAGCGCCTCTACTTTCTCCGCAAGCTGAAAAGGGCTGGAGCTTCAACCTCCATCATGTGCACCTTCTACAGAGGTGCCATAGAAAGTGTCCTGACCAGCTGCATCACTGTGTGGTTTGGTGCATGCACTGCATCCTGCCGCAAGAGCCTCCAGCGCATCGTGAAAGCAGCTGAGAAGATCGTCGGCACCTCCTTGCCCTCACTGCAGGACTTACACAGCAAACGCCTCACTCGGAAAGCCCACCGCATGGCAGGTGATCCCACACACCCACTACACAGCCGCTTTAGACTGCTGCCATCAGGGAGGAGACTGAGGAGTCTCCAGGCTCGTACCAGCAGACTGAGAGACAGCTCTGTTCATCAGGCAGTCAGAATGCTAAACACTCTGCCTGCTCTGCCTCCCCTCCCATTTGAACTGCCTTAACACAAAAAACTTTCTCACACATTACCACTCAACACAAAGTTTTTAACACTGGACTCTGTGTCATCAAACGGGTTATTCACTAAACTCTCGGTCATGTGTTCATTCAGTTTGCACTACTTCTCATATTTGCACTAATGTTTGTATTACATTACTGCCTATAGTCATACTACTGTTTACATTCACTGTTTACATTTATTAATACGGTTTACATTTATTACTACTGCTTTACATTTATTACTACTGTTTACATTTACACTACTTTTATCTACACTACTGCAGATACATATACAGCATTCTCTGACTAGCCTTATCTAAGGATGCCAAATGTGCCTTATGTGCCTCACTGCATATGCCACTTTGCCTCTATACCAACATAAACTACCTCATACATATACTGTGTACATTAACTTATATGCTGCTGTGCCACTCTTTGCAAATGTCAATGCTAGAACCTTCAGTTTATTAGATATACTTTTTATACTTTTTATACTACTATGCAAAAACTCAGGACAGTATTACACTTTTATTATTTCATTTTATGCTTATGTTCATTGGGTGTTTGGTGTTTTAGGGGTGTTTGGTGTTTCAGTGTTGGTGTTAATTTTCATACTTTTATACTATTATGAAAAAACTCAGGACAGTGTTACACTTTTTTACTATTTTATGCTTATGTGTATTAAATGTTTTAGTGTTTAGTGTTTAGATGGTTACTGTTGCACCGAGGGACTGAGAGAAATGCAATTTCGGTCCTGTGTATGTCCTGTACATATTGCAGTTCTGACAATAAAGTTGACTTTGACTTTGACTTTGACTTTGAACATGTCCCAGGGAAAAATTTAATTACGGCAGATGCGCTGTCCAGAGCACCAATACAAGCTCCGCCTACAACACAGGACATGCAGCTGGAAGAAGAGGTGTGTGCTTATGTTAACAACATTGTGCAACAGTTGCCAGCATCAGAAAACAGGCTTGTGCAAATCAGACAGGCACAAGAAACTGACAGCACGTGCAGAAAACTTAAAGACTTTGTACAAACAGGCTGGCCACCCAGCAGGAAGAGCCTCCCTCCTGAACTACAAGTGTACTGGCAGTACCACCAAGACCTCCTTGTGGTGCAGGGAATTTTAATGAAAAGTGAAAGACTTGTTATTCCAGCCAGCATGCAGGAAGAAATGCTTAACCTGGTTCATGAAGGTCACCAGGGCATGACAAAATGCATTGCTAGAGCACAACAGTCCATTTGGTGGCCGGGTTTGACCAAACAAATCAAACTCAAGGTTGAAAACTGCACAGCGTGCGTGCGAGAGGCTCATGAGAGACCAGAACCTCTCATGTCAACACAACTTCCTCTGAGGCCATGGCAGCGGGTCGCAGCAGATCTGTTCCAGTGGGAACGTGCCATGTACCTGGTGGTAATAGATTACTTCTCCAGATACATTGAGGTGGTGAACCTGACCTCTACTACTGCTGTCCCGGTGATCAACAAAATGAAGGCGATCTTTGCCAGGCACGGGGTCCCTGAAACCCTTGTCACGGACAATGGCCCCCAGTTTGCAGCGGCGGAGTTTGCAGCCTTTGCAAGGGACTATGATTTTACTCATGTCACCTCAAGTCCTCACTATCCACAGAGTAATGGGGAAGCAGAGAGAGCTGTAAGGACGGTGAAATCTTTCCTGAAGAAGGGAGAGGATCCACATAAGGCTCTCATGGCATACAGGGCCACACCCCTGGCACAAGGATCATCACCGGCACAACTATTGATGGGTCGCAACATCAGGACACCTTTGCCGGTCAGCGAAGACAAACTACGACCAAGATGGCCAGATCTTCATCTCTTCCGGAGAAAAGACCAGGAGCTGAAACAGAAGCAAGGTTCTTGGTTCAACAAGAGACACAGAGCACAGACTAAACAAGAGCTCAACCCAGGACAAAGAGTCTGGGTGAAGAACACCAACAACTCGGGGACTATCAGCAGTCCAGCGAACACCCCACGGTCATACAACATCGACATGCCGTCTGGGAGTCTAAGAAGGAACAGGTCACACATCAGAGTGATTCCTGATGGCTCCACAGTCACCAGGTCGGGACGGGTTGTTCGTATCCCGCAGAGACTGGACTTGTAAATAGCAGTCATAGAGAAGTGAGCTGTGGCCCACAGGGCAGAATAATCCCTGCACAGCTCTGGGGACCCAGGTAGTCGACCCTGACCCCTAGATAGGTCAAAGTTATAGTTGTTTGTAATATTAATGATAAAGTGCTAGTATAATCTGTTCACTTGGTAAAAGCATTTAAAAGGGTGTTGGTATGTCTGTTCAGCATGTTTATAATTCAACAAGGACAATTTAAGTTTAAAAGCATTAGTATGGAAGCTAAGCTAAAAAGGGGAGATGTTGTGTGAGCAGACACTAGGAACCAATGTGTTGGTACTGGGGCACTAGGGGACACATTAGGTGATGCACCGTTGGTTGTAGAGTGACGCTCGTGAGTTGTACATGTGTTGGTGTTCAAGAGTTAATAAAGCCTGACTAAGTATCTCCAAGTGCTGCCCGTCTGGATGGTGTCCACACTGAGGAGCAGACATAACATTACAGTAGAAACAAAGGGCGACTCCCATCCGCCTGTGGGTAGCGACGCCTGCTACTACCGATGGCTCGTCCGGCGCTGAGGGCGTTGCTTGAAGCTGAGGTGCTGCCGGAGATCCGGGGACCACCGCCTGGACCGCGAAAGTCCTCGCAGCCAGCAGGATGCGGTCGGCTTCGCGGGCCAGCGAGCGGTAATCCTTCTGCTGCAGAAACGAGGAGTTGGCCAGGGCGGTGCGCACTGGAGCCGGGAGCCGGCGGAGGAAGAGGTGGAGGAAGAGAAATTCACAGTCTGCTGATCCCCTCAAAGACAACATGCCTTCCATGAGCTCAAGAGCTGTGCCATCGCCCAAATCGGAGAGGGAAAAAAGTTTCTCAGCGCGCTCCGCGTCTGAGAGTGTGTAACGCTGCAGAAGGAGCTGCTTGAGGGCGTCGTATTTTCCTTGTGCAGGAGGGTCTTGGAGCAGGCTCATTACCCGCTGGGTGGACAATGGGTCCAGTGAAGCGACCACATGGTGGTATTTGGTGTCGTCTGCAGATATCCCGCGAAGAGCAAACTGTGATTCGATGTGGGCGAACCACGACTGAGGTGCGTGCAGCCAGAAGTCCGGGATTTTAACGGCCACCGCAAAAGCGAGTGGGGCCGCCGGTGGAGGTTCCACAACCGCGGACAGCTGAAGAGAGCTGGCTTGACCTTCAGATGTCGTCATATTTAATTCACAAGGGTCACCAGTGTAGGAGGCGGTGAAGAGACGACACAGGAGACGGGATGTAGATCTTCACTTTTAATCAACTCCTACTAAACTGGCGGGAAGCCCCCAACACCGCCTTATATATCCAATACCACATCCGGTCCTCTGGACCTTTCACAATAAAACAACCTGTAATGCCTTCGGTCCACTGGGTGTGAGTAGAGCCCCCTAGTGGTCCACCACACACCAACACTAAAACACTAAACATTTAATGAACATAAGCATAAAATGAAAAAATAAAAGTGTAATACTGTCCTGAGTTTTTGCATAGTAGTATAAAAAGTATAAAAAGTATATCTATAAAATAAACTGAAGGTTCTAGCATTGACATTTGCAAAGAGTGGCACAGCAGCATATGAGTTAATGTACACAGTATATGTATGAGGTAGTTGATGTTGGTATAGAGGCAAAGTGGCATATGCAGTAAGGCACATAAGGCACATTGGGCATCCTTAAATAAGGCTAGTCAGAGAATACTGTATATGTATCAGCAGTAGTGTAGATATAAAAGTAGTGTAAATGTAAACAGTAGTAATAAATGTAAACAGTAGTAATAAATGTAAACAGTATTAATAAATGTAAACAGTAGTAATAAATGTAAACAGTAGTAATAAATGTAAACAGTGAATGTAAATAGGCAGTAATGTAATACAAACATTAGTGCAAATATGAGAAGTAGTGCAAACTGAATGAGCACATGACCGAGAGTTTAGTGAATAACCCGTTTGATGACACAGAGTCCAGTGTTAAAAACTTTGTGTTGAGTGGTAATGTGTGAGAAAGTTTTTTGTGTTAAGGCAGTTCAAATGGGAGGGGAGGCAGAGCAGGCAGAGTGTTTAGCATCCTGACTGCCTGATGAACAGAGCTGTCTCTCAGACCCTGTTTACACGGACACTGTGTGGGGGAAACGGAGGTTTTGGGTATGTTAATTAGGTTGAAAATTTTGCGTTGACACGGGCGAATTCTGTGGATACGACTCTCTCCCCCTCCACCCCCCGTCCTCATGATTTCACTGTAGTTACCATGCTGGGCCATTAGATGGCGCTGTGATTTTTGGAACCTTCACTACTGCGCATGCGTGCTGCCTGAGGTAAACAGAGCAGCCGAGGCAGCCTGCCTCGTCTGCTTTCCTCTCTGGCTAAAAGTTCAGCTAACTAAGTTGTTGTCAACAAGTTAACAACAAGTTAAAGCTGGAATTTGGATAAGAGTCAACAGATTTGACACCAAGTGGGACCGCTTCATCTAACAAGCTGCACACCAGTTGCTGACTGGACCGGAACCGCGTCAACATGTCTGACTTTAGTCCGTGAGAATCAGCTGATTTCCAGCAGCGCTACAAGGTAAACAATGTTCTTAATAATGTTTCCTTGTGTTTAGTTCGATCACAGAACAACCAACTGAGGTTTTATTTTTATTTTTTTCCTGCGAGGTCGAAGCTGTTCCACGAAGCGGACCGGCGGTTCGGATCTGGGTCCAGTGTCCACCAGGATGAACAACAGAGTCCAGTTCATTAAAGTTCGGTTAACGTGTTTTTAAAAGTGTTCAATTTAATTCTCAGTGTTTGTGACATGAGTTTGTGGTGTTGAATAAATAAATAAATTAAAAATCAACCTGGTGTCTTCATTTTCAGCAGCATGTTAGGCATGACGTAACGAGTCCAGATAGCTTCATTTAGCTCAGATAAATGTAAATATCTCCCACGCTAACATAAATACTGTTTATTATTGTTAAACTGTTAATATATAGCACATTTAGTATGTTATAGTGCAGCGTGACACGTGAAATGTCCGACTGCCTCGTTAACAGCGACAACTGGATCCAGGCAGCTGGCTCTCTTCCAACACAGATGCAGGTAAGGTGTAGAATAATTAAATATGAGAATCAAAATATATTCCATCAGCTATAGTTCAGAAAGTGGTGCGTGTGTCCACTGTCCAGTCCACCGCCATTGTTAAAATGCCGGCTGTCTGCGCGTGCGTGCATGTGTTCAAACAAAAGCTCCGCGGGAGATGTTTACATTATCAACGGGGGGTCAGCGAAAAACTTCCACCCTGAGAGCTGGATCAGAAAAGTATCGGATGCAAAGAGGGGGGCCAGCAGCCTCGTGTAGGCGATAAGCAAAGACGCAAAGAGAAAGTAGCGGTTCCACTCAAAATACGCGCCGTGTAAACAGGGCCTCAGTCTGCTGGTTCGAGCCTGGAGACTCCTCAGTCTCCTCCCTGAAGGCAACAGGCTGAAGCAGCTGTGTAGTGGGTGTGTGGGATCACCTGCCATGCAGAGGGCTTTCCGAGTGAGGCGGTTGCTGTGTAAGTCCTGCAGTGAGGGGAAGGAGGTGCCGACGATCTTCTCAGCTGCTCTCACGATGCGCTGGAGGCTCTTGCGGCAGGATGTAGTACATGCACCAAACCACACCGTGATGCAGCTGGTCAGGACACTTTCTATGGCACCCCTGTAGAAGGTGCACATGATGGGGGTTGAAGCTCCAACCCTTTTC
>JBBPBX010070174.1:0-18663 GCA_038048925.1 Garcialebias charrua
TTTTTTATGTCGAATAGACATAGATAGAGCTTGAGCTATTTTGCCTGTAAGCGCCTGAGAAAACAGTGTGGGGAATGTGTCACATCTCATAGCTTGACAACTGGCATCCATAAGAAATGGCTTGGCGCTGCGTATCCATAAAATTAGAGTCTGCTTAAATATACAATGTTAAATCCATGGAATGATTTCGTACATAATCCATCTCGGCTCCCACTGAGACAAAATATGAAGCTGGCTTTTCCGCTCCGTGGTCGAGGGTAAAGACAATTACTTGACGTTTGTGCTGTGAGGAAATGGGACATGCCCAGGCAGGATGGTGTAATTCTATCTTGGTTCGAGTCCGATGGTGCTTATTTGATTTTCTCTTCCACACTTCCCATTCGTATTTTTTGATTTCTGCTACATGTAGCGAAAAGACCGATTTTTTTTTCAGGCTCTGCTTGTGTGTTTCGATAAAAACACTCTTTCAGTTCTTGGCTCTTACATTTCAGGACATGACAAAAGTGATCTGCTTGTTCATCTCCAACCTCAATTGTACAAAAATGCTTGAGTCCATTATGTCCTGATTTGTTAAACTTAAATGAAGCCAACAGGCAAAAGCTGAGTGTGAGTTCACCCTTACTGCTTACGTAGGATTACAAAAAGAAAAACATTTAGAAGTAAAATCATAAAACAGTTTTGTTCTTTTCTTTCCACAGTGCTTACTTTGTTGTATAAACAGTAGTCCCTCGCTACTTTGTGGTTCGTTTTTTGCAAACTCGCTCTATCGCGGTTTTTCAAAATAAGATGGGACATGACACACAATTGGCTGAATGATGGACGAGCCGCACGATCTGCATGGATTTTTTTTAATTTAAAATAAATTAAAATAAATTATTTAGCTCCTACTGCACCTGTGGGCAGTCCATGCCATGGCTGCAGGAGAAGCTTCCTCCTGCTGTGTGTCATATCTCCGCTCTAAACTGAGAAGTGGGCGTGGCAGAGATCGTGACTTGTTGTCTTCTTTTAGAGCGTTTAGAATTTAGAAACATTGTTTAGAATATTGCAAGAGTGTGGGAAGGTTTTAAAACACCTTCACTCACACACTCACACACACACACACACACATATTATACTAAAATAAAATACTACTTACTACTTGTACTACTATTCCTACTTCATGGTTTTTCACTTATCGCAGGGCTTCAGGGTATGGATCCCCCGTGATAAACGATGGACTACTGTAATGCATATTTTTATCTGTGTTTTTATATTGTCTATATTTATACTAGGAGTTCTCTGTTTGCAGTTTTCTGGACACTCTCCCATCACCTATCGCTAAAAAGCCAGACCTGCCAATTCTGATTTGGGCCAATACCCATTTTGTTTTTATACGCAACACTGTCAGGTGTCATAAAGTCACAATGCACCTTCAATTTTCCAATCTTATTTTATATAAAAAACGTACCCTTGAACAATATCCTAGAAACAATACAAACTTGTTTTAACTGGCCATGAGGTAGTGCTTTGAAATGTAAAGACAATTGTTGTTAAAACTACAAAAATTTTTTTGTTAAAATTGGTTTCTCATTTAAGTATCCACCAATCTCTGATTTCTCAAAATTAAGAAAATCGGGCCCGATAAATCGGCCGACTGATTTATCAGTGCATCCTTAATCTATACCAATTTTTTGTATAGTTGAGAGAGAAACTGAATTTTAATTTTCTTGTATGTACAGTACTGAGTATATGGTGGGAATTGAGAATATAAAATGTTTTAATATTTTAAAATTTAAAGGGAATGAAGCACCTTGTTGCTTCTGATGAAATACATTTAACTGGCCATCAGCAAGTGTTACCACCTTTATGAAAGCTGATTATTAAAGCAGTTTTTGGTCTGAAGGATTCAGTTGTGTGTTTGCACAATGTCAAGACTGAAAGACATCAGCAATGACCTCAGATTGGCAGTTGCTCTTACCCATCATTATAAAAAGGGTTAAAGGTATTTTCCAGCTATTTAGTGTCCATAATTTTACAACAAGAAATATTATTCTCAAGTGGAAATCAGGAGTAGACATCCCATCAAGTTACCCCAAGGTCGGACTGTGCAATGCTAACAGTAATTGAAAAGAATTAGCTACTTCTTAGACTTTACAAGCCTCAGTTAGCAGGTTAAAATTTAAAGTGATAAGGTTCATGATAGGGCAGTTAGAAAAATAAACAAGAATGACATTTGGAAGAGTTTCCAGGAAAAAAGTCTCTTCTTTCTAAAAACAATGTGGGAAAACAGCTTAAATTGGCTATTGTCTATCTTAATGAGTAACAAGACTTCTGGAACAATGTCCTTTAGACAGATGAGACAAAGTTGTTGTTTGGTCATAAAACACAGCACCATGTTTAGTTAAAACCAGTCACAGCATATCAGCACCTCATGGCAACCGTCGAGCACAGTGGTGGAAGTGTGATGGTTCGGACTTGTTTTACTGCCACAGGACCTGGACACCATGAACTGCTCTGTAACCATGACTAGAGTCTTGAGTCCTGCATTGGGAAAGTGATCCCAAACATAGGAGCAAATCTACAACAGGGTTTCTAAAAAAGAAGAAAAAATATCAACCTGCTGCAATGACCCTGTTAAAGTCCAGACTTCAAACCAGATTGAATTGCTGTGATTAGACCTAAAGAGAGCTGTGCAGAACCAAATGACTACAGACCTCAATAAACTAAAGCAAGGTTGGAAAGAAAAGAGCCACATTTCCTCTAACCATGTGAGAGACTGATAACGTTCTACAGAAGACCACCATAGAGATTTATAGCTGCTGAAGGAGGGTCTACAAGCTGCTGAATCACGGGATGGACTGTTTGTTGCACAAAACCTTACCAGTTTTGATTTGAGTTGTTTATTAAATACAAATTCAATTCAGGTTATTTATATAGCGCCAAGTCGCAATAGAAGTCATCTCAGGGCAATGAACAGAGCAATGAGCAAGCATGAAGGTTATAGTGGAAAGGAAAAACTCCCTCATGAGGAAGAAACATTTAGCAGAACCAGGCTCAAGACAAGCGCCATCTGCTTCAACTGGCTGGGTTTGAGAGGAACAGGAAGGAGGAACAGATACACAATGGCAGGTCGAGAATCATGTTAAGATAGAAATATCAAACGAAAACTATTCATATGTATGCATTTCTAACAATTAGTTTTAAGAAATGAGGTCAATTTGTCCTCCAGTAGTCTAAGCATATACTGTAGCAGCATAACAAGCCAACCCTAACTATAGGATTTATCAAAAAGGAAAGTCTTAAAACAGGACAATGTGTCAGCCTCACGGACAGAAACTGGAAGTTGGTTCCACAAGAGAGGAGCCTGATAACTGGAAGATCTTCCTCCCATTCTGCTTTTGGAAACTCTAGGAACCACAAGTAAACCTGCAGTCTGATAGTAAAGTGCTCTGTTAGGAAAATATGGAGCAATAAGATCTGTAAGATGGAGCTAGGTTGTTGAGAGCTTTGTAGATTAGCAGTAAGATTTTGAATTAATTTCTGAATTTGACCAGGAGCCAATGGAGAGAAGCTAAAACTGGAGAGATATGATCTCTTTCACCAGCATGTTGGAATTTGTTGTTTTTTTACCCTTGACGTTAGGTTTTAAATCTTTTAGAACCTTATAAAGACCAGAGGATATTTATTTCCTGATATTGAAAGGTCGTCAACTTTCTTTTCCCCTTAACTGTACCTCAGATTCTCACACTTCTTTGACTATTTTCACTCTGTCATTACTTTGGAAATAATCCCGACACGGTCAAAGTCTGTTTATCACTTTTGCAATTTTTCACATCTTTTCAAGTCCACGGAGCCTCCGACGTGATAACTACTGGCCGATTCGCAGCCGCTCTGCCGTTTAATGAATTGTCCCGTTGCCTAGTGGATAACAGAATGAACAAATGGCTTTCTGTGTTAGTGGCTGCCACTGCCTATCCTATCAGATAATTAACTTTTTGCAAATAGACTGCACTGACTACCAAACAGAACGAGCCTGCACAATTAAAATTACTTATCTATGCTCTTAGGCCCTCTCCCCGCCCCCTCACAAACATAGGAGGAAAACAAAACAAAACAAAACACAAAAAATCAAATTTCATATTTCTTGCTCGACTGTTTTGTTGTTGTTTTCCTTTTTGACTGCTCACAGGGAGTTTGTACACAAAATGAACAAATAATGAATAAGCAAATGATGAAAATGAAGTCTTATTGAAAGCAAAGCTGCCGGGTTATTATATCCAACCTCAGCCCAGATGTTGAGAGTATTTGACACCTCCCTCCCTCCTGCTCTTCTCGTCTTCTCATATTAAATTATTTACTTTTTTATTTGCCTCGCAGTCTCACACAGACAGTGTCGCAATTTAATATTTATGTTCCCTTCTGAAAAAAATAATAATAATAATAACTAGAAAGTTCCTGGAGAAACTTCGACGGGGGCTGCCAGGCTACTGCCCGTTAGCAGCCATCCTGAATACAAATGGCTCCAAATGTTAATAGCACATATCACGGAGCCAAATAAAATTCTTGAAATGATAGTAAAGGTGTTTGGGTTCATTTTCAGCTCCGATTACACCAAATTTCAACTAAATAGCATTAAAAATGGCTGAATTATGGTGTTTTTTCTTTTTAGCTAAGGCGGCCATCTTGGATTTTTATTTTCGTTTTTTGTACGTGATAGAGAATGTTGTCAGCTACAACTTCACCAAATTTCAGCTCTCTATGTATAAAGATGGCTGAGTTATGGCATTTTTTCTCTTTTAGCTATGTCGGCCATCTTGGATTTTTATTTTTGGTTTCGGTACGTAATACAGAATGTCTTCAGCTACAACCTCACCAAATTTCAGCTCCCTATGTATAAAGATGGCTGAGTTAAATCCATTTGAATGTAGCTATGGCGGCCATCTTGGATTTTTATTTTTGGTTTCCGTACGTGATAGAGGATGTCTTCAGCTACAACCTCACCAAATTTCAGCTTTCTATGTATAAAGATGGCCGAGTTATAGCCATTTGAAAGTAGCTATGGCGGCCATCTTGGATTTTTGATTTTGATATGAAATTTGATAGGAAACATTGTCGGCTATCACCATACCAAGTTTCAGCTCTATATCATTAAAATTGACCATTTTACAGTATTTTGACTTTTTTGCGTTGTCGGCCATCTTGGAAGTTGGATTTTCAATTGAAATTTATTAGGGATCATTGTTAGCTACCCATTTGCCAAATATAAGTTCCATATCTCAATCAAAATGGCCGCTTCACCTAATTTGCTTGTTCAAATGGCCGCTTCACCTAATTTACTTGTTTAATTCAAAATGGCCGTCTCACCTAGTTTGCTTGTTTGATTCAAAATGGCCGCCTCAACTAATGAGCATGTTTGATTCAATATGGCCGACTCACCTAATTAGCTAGTTTGATTCAAAATGGCTGACTCACCTAATTATCTTGTTTGATTCAAAATGGCCGACTCACCTAATTAGCTTGTTTGATTCAAAATGGCCGACTCACCTAATTAGCTAGTTTGATTCAAAATGGCCGACTCACCTAATTAGCTAGTTTGATTCAAAATGGCCGACTCACCTAATTAGGTAGTTTGATTCAAAATGGCCGACTCACCTAATTAGCTAGTTCGATTCAAAATGGCCGACTCACCTAATTAGCTAGTTTGATTCAAAATGGCCGACGCACCTAATTAGCTAGTTTGATTCAAAATGGCCGACTCACCTAATTAGCTAGTTTGATTCAAAATGGCCGACTCACCTTATTAGCTAGTTTGATTCAAAATGGCCGACTCACCTAATGAGGTTGTTTGATTCAAAATGGCCGACTCACCTAATGAGCTTGTGTATTGAACCTGCCTTGTATATTGCCTTGTATATCGAACAAAGATGGCGCCCTGATTCAAAATGGCCGCCTCACCTAATGAGCTTGGTTGATTCAAAATGGCCGCCTTACCTAATGAGCTTGTTTGATCCAAAATGGCCGTCTCACCTAACTAGCTTGTGTATTGAACCTACCTTGTATATTGCCTTGTATATTGAACCAAGATGGCGCCCTGATTCAAAATGGCCGCCTCACCTAATGAGCTTGGTTGATCCAAAATGGCCGCCTCTCCTAATGAGCTGGTTTGATCCAAAATGGTCGCCTCACCTAACTAGCTTGTGTATTGAACCTGACTTGTATATTGCGTTGTATATTGAACCAAGATGGCGTCCTGATTCAAAATGGCCGCCTTACCTAATGAGCTTGGTTGATCCAAAATGGCCGCCTCTCCTAATGAGCTGGTTTGATCCAAAATGGCCGCCTCACCTAACTAGCTTGTGTATTGAACCTACCTTGTATATTGCCTTGTATATTGAACCAAGATGGCGCCCTGATTCAAAATGGCCGCCTCACCTAATGAGCTTGGTTGATTCAAAATGGCTGACTCACCTAAGTAGCTAGTTTGATTCAAAATGGCCGACTCAACTAATGAGCTTGTGTATTGAACCTGCCTTGTATATTGCCTTGTATATTGAACCAAGATGGCGCCCTATGTGACTCAGTTTCTCTGAAAACTCAAGCCCCATTCTATTCCTATGGGAAATTTACGATTTTTGTTAGCGAAATATTTCGCCATGGTAACTCCGATTGCTTATAAAAGTAATAGCACACATCTCTGAGTCGGGCTGGTCGTTTTGATAGAACTTTTGTGGGGGTTCACTTTGTGGTTCGGTCCGTATTAAAGTTGAAAAAGATAACTTTTTCTGGTGTAGAATAATAAGTGGGCAGTAACCAACTAGTTCCTGGATTTGGAGATTCATTACGTCTTTGTTCGCAAATAACGTTGCCATGGTAACTCCGATTGCTTAGAAAAGTAATAGCACACATCCCAGAGTCGGGCCGGTCGTTTTGATATAACTTTTGTGGGGGTGCACGTTACGGTACGGGCCGCATTAACGGTGAACGACAATGTAGACACACGTTCGGACAGGATAACAATAGGTGGCTTCCATGCATTTACATGCAATGGCAGCCCCCAACTAGAAAGTTCCTGGAGAAACTTCGACGGGGGCTGCCAGGCTACTGCCCGTTAGCAGCCATCCTGAATACAAATGGCTCCAAATGTTAATAGCACATATCACGGAGCCAAATAAAATTCTTGAAATGATAGTAAAGGTGTTTGGGTTCATTTTCAGCTCCGATTACACCAAATTTCAACTAAATAGCATTAAAAATGGCTGAATTATGGTGTTTTTTCTTTTTAGCTAAGGCGGCCATCTTGGATTTTTATTTTCGTTTTTTGTACGTGATAGAGAATGTTGTCAGCTACAACTTCACCAAATTTCAGCTCTCTATGTATAAAGATGGCTGAGTTATGGCATTTTTTCTCTTTTAGCTATGTCGGCCATCTTGGATTTTTATTTTTGGTTTCGGTACGTAATACAGAATGTCTTCAGCTACAACCTCACCAAATTTCAGCTCCCTATGTATAAAGATGGCTGAGTTAAATCCATTTGAATGTAGCTATGGCGGCCATCTTGGATTTTTATTTTTGGTTTCCGTACGTGATAGAGGATGTCTTCAGCTACAACCTCACCAAATTTCAGCTTTCTATGTATAAAGATGGCCGAGTTATAGCCATTTGAAAGTAGCTATGGCGGCCATCTTGGATTTTTGATTTTGATATGAAATTTGATAGGAAACATTGTCGGCTATCACCATACCAAGTTTCAGCTCTATATCATTAAAATTGACCATTTTACAGTATTTTGACTTTTTTGCGTTGTCGGCCATCTTGGAAGTTGGATTTTCAATTGAAATTTATTAGGGATCATTGTTAGCTACCCATTTGCCAAATATAAGTTCCATATCTCAATCAAAATGGCCGCTTCACCTAATTTGCTTGTTCAAATGGCCGCTTCACCTAATTTACTTGTTTAATTCAAAATGGCCGTCTCACCTAGTTTGCTTGTTTGATTCAAAATGGCCGCCTCAACTAATGAGCATGTTTGATTCAATATGGCCGACTCACCTAATTAGCTAGTTTGATTCAAAATGGCTGACTCACCTAATTATCTTGTTTGATTCAAAATGGCCGACTCACCTAATTAGCTTGTTTGATTCAAAATGGCCGACTCACCTAATTAGCTAGTTTGATTCAAAATGGCCGACTCACCTAATTAGCTAGTTTGATTCAAAATGGCCGACTCACCTAATTAGCTAGTTTGATTCAAAATGGCCGACTCACCTAATTAGCTAGTTCGATTCAAAATGGCCGACTCACCTAATTAGCTAGTTTGATTCAAAATGGCCGACGCACCTAATTAGCTAGTTTGATTCAAAATGGCCGACTCACCTAATTAGCTAGTTTGATTCAAAATGGCCGACTCACCTTATTAGCTAGTTTGATTCAAAATGGCCGACTCACCTAATGAGGTTGTTTGATTCAAAATGGCCGACTCACCTAATGAGCTTGTGTATTGAACCTGCCTTGTATATTGCCTTGTATATCGAACAAAGATGGCGCCCTGATTCAAAATGGCCGCCTCACCTAATGAGCTTGGTTGATTCAAAATGGCCGCCTTACCTAATGAGCTTGTTTGATCCAAAATGGCCGTCTCACCTAACTAGCTTGTGTATTGAACCTACCTTGTATATTGCCTTGTATATTGAACCAAGATGGCGCCCTGATTCAAAATGGCCGCCTCACCTAATGAGCTTGGTTGATCCAAAATGGCCGCCTCTCCTAATGAGCTGGTTTGATCCAAAATGGTCGCCTCACCTAACTAGCTTGTGTATTGAACCTGACTTGTATATTGCGTTGTATATTGAACCAAGATGGCGTCCTGATTCAAAATGGCCGCCTTACCTAATGAGCTTGGTTGATCCAAAATGGCCGCCTCTCCTAATGAGCTGGTTTGATCCAAAATGGCCGCCTCACCTAACTAGCTTGTGTATTGAACCTACCTTGTATATTGCCTTGTATATTGAACCAAGATGGCGCCCTGATTCAAAATGGCCGCCTCACCTAATGAGCTTGGTTGATTCAAAATGGCTGACTCACCTAAGTAGCTAGTTTGATTCAAAATGGCCGACTCAACTAATGAGCTTGTGTATTGAACCTGCCTTGTATATTGCCTTGTATATTGAACCAAGATGGCGCCCTATGTGACTCAGTTTCTCTGAAAACTCAAGCCCCATTCTATTCCTATGGGAAATTTACGATTTTTGTTAGCGAAATATTTCGCCATGGTAACTCCGATTGCTTATAAAAGTAATAGCACACATCTCTGAGTCGGGCTGGTCGTTTTGATAGAACTTTTGTGGGGGTTCACTTTGTGGTTCGGTCCGTATTAAAGTTGAAAAAGATAACTTTTTCTGGTGTAGAATAATAAGTGGGCAGTAACCAACTAGTTCCTGGATTTGGAGATTCATTACGTCTTTGTTCGCAAATAACGTTGCCATGGTAACTCCGATTGCTTAGAAAAGTAATAGCACACATCCCAGAGTCGGGCCGGTCGTTTTGATATAACTTTTGTGGGGGTGCACGTTACGGTACGGGCCGCATTAACGGTGAACGACAATGTAGACACACGTTCGGACAGGATAACAATAGGTGGCTTCCATGCATTTACATGCAATGGCAGCCCCCAACTAGAAAGTTCCTGGAGAAACTTCGACGGGGGCTGCCAGGCTACTGCCCGTTAGCAGCCATCCTGAATACAAATGGCTCCAAATGTTAATAGCACATATCACGGAGCCAAATAAAATTCTTGAAATGATAGTAAAGGTGTTTGGGTTCATTTTCAGCTCCGATTACACCAAATTTCAACTAAATAGCATTAAAAATGGCTGAATTATGGTGTTTTTTCTTTTTAGCTAAGGCGGCCATCTTGGATTTTTATTTTCGTTTTTTGTACGTGATAGAGAATGTTGTCAGCTACAACTTCACCAAATTTCAGCTCTCTATGTATAAAGATGGCTGAGTTATGGCATTTTTTCTCTTTTAGCTATGTCGGCCATCTTGGATTTTTATTTTTGGTTTCGGTACGTAATACAGAATGTCTTCAGCTACAACCTCACCAAATTTCAGCTCCCTATGTATAAAGATGGCTGAGTTAAATCCATTTGAATGTAGCTATGGCGGCCATCTTGGATTTTTATTTTTGGTTTCCGTACGTGATAGAGGATGTCTTCAGCTACAACCTCACCAAATTTCAGCTTTCTATGTATAAAGATGGCCGAGTTATAGCCATTTGAAAGTAGCTATGGCGGCCATCTTGGATTTTTGATTTTGATATGAAATTTGATAGGAAACATTGTCGGCTATCACCATACCAAGTTTCAGCTCTATATCATTAAAATTGACCATTTTACAGTATTTTGACTTTTTTGCGTTGTCGGCCATCTTGGAAGTTGGATTTTCAATTGAAATTTATTAGGGATCATTGTTAGCTACCCATTTGCCAAATATAAGTTCCATATCTCAATCAAAATGGCCGCTTCACCTAATTTGCTTGTTCAAATGGCCGCTTCACCTAATTTACTTGTTTAATTCAAAATGGCCGTCTCACCTAGTTTGCTTGTTTGATTCAAAATGGCCGCCTCAACTAATGAGCATGTTTGATTCAATATGGCCGACTCACCTAATTAGCTAGTTTGATTCAAAATGGCTGACTCACCTAATTATCTTGTTTGATTCAAAATGGCCGACTCACCTAATTAGCTTGTTTGATTCAAAATGGCCGACTCACCTAATTAGCTAGTTTGATTCAAAATGGCCGACTCACCTAATTAGCTAGTTTGATTCAAAATGGCCGACTCACCTAATTAGCTAGTTTGATTCAAAATGGCCGACTCACCTAATTAGCTAGTTCGATTCAAAATGGCCGACTCACCTAATTAGCTAGTTTGATTCAAAATGGCCGACGCACCTAATTAGCTAGTTTGATTCAAAATGGCCGACTCACCTAATTAGCTAGTTTGATTCAAAATGGCCGACTCACCTTATTAGCTAGTTTGATTCAAAATGGCCGACTCACCTAATGAGGTTGTTTGATTCAAAATGGCCGACTCACCTAATGAGCTTGTGTATTGAACCTGCCTTGTATATTGCCTTGTATATCGAACAAAGATGGCGCCCTGATTCAAAATGGCCGCCTCACCTAATGAGCTTGGTTGATTCAAAATGGCCGCCTTACCTAATGAGCTTGTTTGATCCAAAATGGCCGTCTCACCTAACTAGCTTGTGTATTGAACCTACCTTGTATATTGCCTTGTATATTGAACCAAGATGGCGCCCTGATTCAAAATGGCCGCCTCACCTAATGAGCTTGGTTGATCCAAAATGGCCGCCTCTCCTAATGAGCTGGTTTGATCCAAAATGGTCGCCTCACCTAACTAGCTTGTGTATTGAACCTGACTTGTATATTGCGTTGTATATTGAACCAAGATGGCGTCCTGATTCAAAATGGCCGCCTTACCTAATGAGCTTGGTTGATCCAAAATGGCCGCCTCTCCTAATGAGCTGGTTTGATCCAAAATGGCCGCCTCACCTAACTAGCTTGTGTATTGAACCTACCTTGTATATTGCCTTGTATATTGAACCAAGATGGCGCCCTGATTCAAAATGGCCGCCTCACCTAATGAGCTTGGTTGATTCAAAATGGCTGACTCACCTAAGTAGCTAGTTTGATTCAAAATGGCCGACTCAACTAATGAGCTTGTGTATTGAACCTGCCTTGTATATTGCCTTGTATATTGAACCAAGATGGCGCCCTATGTGACTCAGTTTCTCTGAAAACTCAAGCCCCATTCTATTCCTATGGGAAATTTACGATTTTTGTTAGCGAAATATTTCGCCATGGTAACTCCGATTGCTTATAAAAGTAATAGCACACATCTCTGAGTCGGGCTGGTCGTTTTGATAGAACTTTTGTGGGGGTTCACTTTGTGGTTCGGTCCGTATTAAAGTTGAAAAAGATAACTTTTTCTGGTGTAGAATAATAAGTGGGCAGTAACCAACTAGTTCCTGGATTTGGAGATTCATTACGTCTTTGTTCGCAAATAACGTTGCCATGGTAACTCCGATTGCTTAGAAAAGTAATAGCACACATCCCAGAGTCGGGCCGGTCGTTTTGATATAACTTTTGTGGGGGTGCACGTTACGGTACGGGCCGCATTAACGGTGAACGACAATGTAGACACACGTTCGGACAGGATAACAATAGGTGGCTTCCATGCATTTACATGCAATGGCAGCCCCCAATAAAAGGGAAGGGGGGAAGCTTTGTGTGTCGTCTGCTTTGCCACAACCGCTGTTCAGTTCCAGCTTTTTAAAATGTTTGGGTGGGGGTGTTTAAACAAAGCCATCTGTTTGAGTGGGCTGTTTTATTAAGTGACAAACTGGATCTCTCTACTTCACTAATGTGTCCTGTGGGAGGTGGCAGCGACTGATGTGTGGATTTTCTTTAATTTTATTTTCCTCCAGAAAACAACATGATACACAGCAGCTTTGATTACAGCGCTCACACCCTTTGGCCCTGATGAATCTACAATACCTGAGTGGGTGATGGGAGACTCTTCCAGCTTCTATCCAATAAGATGAAACACAGACTCCATAAATAACCACTTATACCTTATTTATACGAAGTTACGTAACCTTTATTGTCCCACATCTTCTTAATTTATTAATGCCCTTGCACTCATTGCAATGCTCCCTTTATCCATCAAGAATAACCTAGCACCCATGAGAGTATATGCGCATGGTAAGTCGTGCTTGTTCAGATCTGGAGCCTTTTTTTTTTTTTCTTTTCTTCCAGCCCTCCATCTTGTCAGTGAATCTGTCAGCGCATCAAATGTGGGACAGGAACATTTGGCATTCTTTTTGAAGCTGCACAGACGTGCCCTTACTCTTGCAGAGTTATAGCCAGCAGCTCAGGCCTTCCATAGAAGTGCCGCCGAGCATGAGCAACACACACTGACTGGGGTTAAGAAAGCCCCAATATGGCTTCTGCTGCCTATTCAGTATGGTAAGGAACATGCCAGTATCCCTGTGCAAAAAGAGATTTCAATTGAACTATCCATCCAACCATTATCTTTTACCCACTTCCTCCTTTTCGGGTCAAGGGGGTCACTGGTGCCCATATCCGACCATCACTGAGTGAGAGGCGGGGGATACCCTGGACAGGTCTCCAGTCCATCACAGGGACACATAGAGACAAACATCCATTCACTCTCTCACTCACACCTAGTGACAATTTAGAGTTACCAATCAGTCTAACATGTATGTTTTTGGTCTGTGGGAGGAAATCGGAGTACCTGGACAAAACCCACGCATGCACAACGAGAACATGCAAACTCCACCCAGGAAGGCCTCTGGCCAGGATTTGAACTGACGACTTTCTCGCTGAGAGGCAACAGTTCTACTAACTGTGCCACTGTGCCGCCTCACTTGAACTAGCGTATCAATAATGTCCAGGTTTGGTCAGTTCCAATGCAAATTACTCAGAACTAGTACACCGTTGGTCAGAGGAAGTGGTGGCGCTGAGGTTAGAGAAGGTGGGCCTGTGATGGGAAGATCTCTGGTTCAACTCCTGGTACCGACAACATAAAAAAAAAATGTAGGTGGGATAGGTGAAGCACTCATAGCACCACTCTGGGCCCTTGAGCAAGGCCCTTAACCCCCACCATCTGCTCCCCGGATGCTCTAAATAGCAGCTCTCTGCTCCACACAGAGGGCTGTGGTAGTGCGGTGGTCTGTGGTTTTGTCAGGAAGGGCATCCGGTGAAAAAATAATTGCCAAGTCTTTGTGCGACTTAGTTCACTGTGGCGATCCCTGAAGAAGGGAGCAGCCAAAAGAAAAGAAAAAAACTACACCATTGTTGAATTTACTGTATATTTTGTGGACGTATTTCTATCGGAAAATAGACATTTCTGCCAAAAGTGCCCCAGACTGCACCAGAGGTGCTGCTGTTGCTGTTGTTTGCTCAATGACAATGATGCAGTGGCGGTTCCTTATGTGGGTGAAATGGGCGGCCGCCCAGGGCGGCCTCCATCAGGGGGAGGCATAACATTGCACAGTTTAGGAAAAAGAGAAAAGAAGAAGAGGAGACGCCGCTCCTCGTTTTTTTTATTTTTTTTATTTTACCACTTTTTTTAAACAACATATTACACAGAACACCACTACCCGCTGCTCTTGGGCCGCCCCACCCTTCATTTTTTCACCTGTCATCAGTTTATCACTGCAGCAGCTGCGGGGGCTGCACCTCCTCAACCCAGGGCTGCCCCATCTCCACTTTTAGTTTAGTTTACGTGCCCGGAGGTGACACGTAAGTGAGGTCCTTCTCCGTAAGTGCGGTCAGTGGAAAGATGGAAGGGAGAAAAAGCAAGGGTGGTGCAGAGAAGAGAAATTAAAAAGAGAAAGATTCTGGAAACAGTCGCAGCTAAATGTGCAAACATTGGCACACGTTTCCCTCAAACAGCTGCAGTTTGTAAATGAGGACGATGAAACGGGTAAGACATGATGTTGCACTTTGCCTGCAAAACACCGTTCAAGTTAATTATCAAGTCAATGAATATTGTGGTGTGTGACATTGTGACATAACATACTGTTATATCATTTAAATAATATGATGCGATGCTACATAACTGAAACTTTGTCTTGTAGCCTTTAAAAGTCAGAAGCAAGATGCAGCCCCACCATCAGAGTTGGGGTTGCTCGCCCAGGGCGCCAAATAGGCTAGGACCGCCACTGCAATGATGTCAATGTTTTATAAAATAGTGTTCATATTTTTCAGACTGTAGTCATTTTATAACAGCAGCAGTCCACTCATCAATTTGATTGCAATAAAACCGTTTGTTCGAACCCACGTCATTGAAAAAGCTACGTAAAACAAATATAGATTTTTTTTAAATATATTATTATTCCACAGAACCAAACTTTAAAAGATACAAGCCATTCATTTAATGTGGTGTTCAGCTATTTTCTTATACCATCCATTGAATTAGTTTTACACAATGTCTGGGTTTTTTGCTTAGAGAGCACATTTAAAAAAAGTAGAGTAATGCGAGGAAAAGGCTCACATTATGAACTTCATTATATGTGACAAGCAGCACAATATTGATGGAGGGAACGGGTTCCCATCATTGCGCTGCATTAAAACCTCTGCAGTGAATTAATGTACTATTCCTGATCCGGTAATTAACAATCATTCGGGGGCCATATCCCTTTTCAAGTAATCACTAATTGCAATAGGAATTTCAGATTCCATTTAAGGCAAGATTACCGATGAGCATGCAATGCAAATCAGAGCGCAGTTCTAATTACGGTAAGCTCAGATTCTTTTTCTTTCCTCCCCATTATTATTATTTTTTGCCGTGGCCCTTTGTGAGCACATACAATGTGGAGTTTGTTTCCTTGGCGTTACAAATGATTTTTTTTTTTTATTGTAATGCTGCAGATGGAAAGCTGCTTAGTGCTCAGAAAGTGATTTTTGCTTGTTATCTTTGGTGTAGAGTAACATGTGGGGTTTACTTCCTTTCTTTAAACTCTTGTTTTTGTGTTGTTTATCTCCGTTTGTCATTACTGCAGCCGGTCCGTGGTTTTGGCTCGGGGTCACATGTGTCTGAACTCTGTATTGGCAAGTAATTAACCCACAGAGAGAATTCACCAATAAGCTGCTTTCATAATGAATGAAAGACACCCTTCAGTGTCTTTATGTGCACTAAAGTGACGGTGTGCTCCTGTTGGACTTGCAGAATATTTAAAGGCGAATATCCAAAGTGTATACCATCATGTGTGTCACTGTTACCCTCTCCAGTCGTTACACACACACACATACACACCCCGGTTCATTTGGCCTCACTTTTGCTGCCTTTGTGACAATTCATCAGTATCACAGAGCTGATACGCGGCGGCTTTCAGATGTCGTACGAGGTTAATGGCATCTTTAAATGCTCCTTTTCTTCCCATGCGTACGTCCGCAGTGAGGCAGGCTGCCACCCAATGTGTTAGGATTAATTACCCCCCTCCCTCCACAACCCCACCTCACCCAGCAAGTTAAAGATTCAGAAAGGAAATGGCCCTTTTCATGCAAATGAAATTGAATATGTCAGTCAGTGTAATTATGAAAACCGAGCTGTCTTAGGCCGAGGTCCACGCCAAAAGGAGGCGTCAACTCGGAGGCGGTTTATTAATGTCCTTCTCTCCCGTCTTTGATTTATGCGCTTTGATGGCCCGGCAGATCAAACTTAAGTCTTTTGTGGATCCCTCGATAACTTAAAATGTTTCGGCCATTGTGAATAGAAATCCAGACATGGATCTTTGTGATACGCCTCCTGTAGGTGAAGCTCATGTCAAACAAGCTTGAAACAAATTCACATCTGTAGTGTTTTGATGCCAGCCATGACAAAATAAATAAAAAAAAGTACAGTTTGTTTTCAGCGACACAAGTTTACTGATGTTATAGTCTTGAGTTCCCAACAGGGACCAGAGAAAGCTTTTAGAGAGGGATGACAAAGAGAGTGCACAAATATGTGAAATCCAGACCAGGAGGCACCAGTGGTGCTGTGAGGGTTTGAGCAAATACCGTACCCAGATTGTAACTGACCGAAAGAACAGACTTCAAAACCAGTAAAAGTTAAGGGTGTATTTACAGTAGTGAATGAATGAAACAATGAGATGACTCAGCATGTAGGGACTAGAACCCTGAGAGGAAAGAGCTGAGTTATAAAGAGTTTAGTGAACCTCAGGGTGAATGTGTCCAGTTAAGACCCTTACTTTAGGACAGGGGTGTCCAAACATTTTAATAGGTGGAACAGAACTGTCTAGATCAGGGGTCTGCAACCTTTATGATCAAACGAGTAATTTATGCCCTATCGTTCACTAAATTAAGTGTGTCCAGAGCTGCTGAACCTGCTTCAATTGTCATGATCAACTGGTGGCCCATGGGCCACTTTAAGTTTGTTGGAAGGGGTTTTTCTGGACAGTAGGTGTGAAATTATAAAACTAAGAACATTTGATGATTGTTAACATTTATTTATATTTTTACGTTTTCAGACCAAAGAAAATACTGGATTCCATCCATCCATCCATCCATCCTTCCATTGTCTTTTTCCGTTTCTTTTTCGGGTTGCAGGGGGTCACTGGTGCCCTAATCCAGGTTACAAGTCTATCACAGAAAACTGGATTCTTAAAGGGGACCACATATTGTTTTTTTAATTTTTTATGGTATGTCTGTGTGCTATCCAGACCCCGTTCATTCAATTTAATACAAAAAATAATTCTTAGATAATAAATTATACCCTTTTTAATTCTGCCATTTCTAACTTCCGTTCTAAACGACCTGTTTATGATAATGAGCTCTGAAGTCCACGCCCGTCAAAACTCTGTCTCCGCCCTCTGTAACTGCCAGTATCTCAAATCTGTTGTTGTTTTAAAATTAGCCTTTTTTTATTACTCGTTTGACTTACTGTTAGTGCTAGCTTAAAAGATAACTTACCGAAAGCTGTTTGTGTGCGCCGCCATTAGCTGCTCCTTTTATCATGCCCTCCCGAATCCGAGCTCTTCCTCCTCCTTCGGTAACAAACAGCCCGCGTAGCTCCTGCTAGTTGCATGCGGCGCTTTGGTCCACGGCTGCACATCCAATCCAGACAAACGCAAAGTTCACAGAGTGTTTCCAGTTAATTTATCCGTATGAGGCAACCTAACCTCTGACCGGACCGGACCCACACTGTCCTCAAAAGCCAGCAGCTCACTGCAGCCCGATCTCTCCGAAAAAAAAAAAAAGATGCCGTGGCCGGGACGCGAACCCCGGTCCTTTGGGTGCGACACCAGTGTATTAACTCACTGACCTACAGGTTCAGTTGAACAACAGCAGTCCTTCATCGTATAAGAAATACATACAACCACCTACTTTTAGAACGCTGGAGTTTTGATTAGATTTTGATGAAGTGAAAGGTATTATTAAAATAAATAAGTTGCTAATCTGAAAATATATCGATCAGTGGTGCTTGATGGTACAGACTGTCGCCCCGCGAGAGAGTGTTGTGTGTGCACAGTTTTCTGCCGGCTGCGCGTTGGGAGCGATCGCTATTACACTAAAAATTGAACTAAAACGTAAAAATAACAATTATAAAGTATTATTATGTCGATGTATATATCTAGTCTCACCCCGATTTCTCCGAAACAAAAGGCTTTAAAAAAAGGGGGAAAAAAAAAGATGCCGTGGACAGGATGCGATCCCTGCTCTCCTGCGTGCCGCTCAAGTGTCGTAACCGCTCAACCAAACTGACAGTTGTGCAAAAGCAGTCCTTCATCATATAAGAAACAAGTCCAAACCGCGAGAGTGTGTGTGCACAGTTTCAACGAGACAGAGTTCATTCAAACAAGGTAATAAAACATTCTGGTTTTACTCAAGATGTGCTGCTGGCTGGAGCAGGGCTGAGCCCATAGCCCCCCCGGGGGCTAAATAAATGAATAAATAAATAAATGACCGCCAGGTCAGTTCCTAAACTGCTCGGCAACCGTGACGTTTTTTATACTGAAGTGGGTTGAGCCGCACCAGGGGTTGCTAGGTGAGGGGCTGGACTCAGGTTTGGTGTGGGTTGTGGCTACGGTTTGTGACGTCACAAACCGCAGGAAGTGCAAACGGAGTGTTTCTATCA
>JBBPBX010070177.1:0-18663 GCA_038048925.1 Garcialebias charrua
GCGTCATCAGTGTCTGGTTCGACCAGAATAGTTTCTTTCAACTTCAGCGTGCGCAAGTTGGCAAGAAATCTTGTCTCCCATAAATCATATTTCTCTTCACATCCATCAAAAAGAAGTGGAGATACGGATATATTCGCTCCTCTGTTTGCCATAGCTTCATGGCGTTAGCTTGCTTAGCTTCGTGACGTTAGCTTGCTTGCTAGTTAGCTCTTTGTCTTCGTCATGCGCTCATTCGCGCGCAAACTTCTGTTGCGTTACTTCGTCGCGTTCTTCAAGCTTATTTTACTCATTTCCATCTCACCTGGGTCTTGAGATGTCTGGGCCCATAACCTGTTAAGGGATGCGAGTTGTTCGCAGCGCTTCTGGCGTCCCAGGGATGGAAAATAAGCAGGATGCTCGGTTCTTTCTTTAGGCAGAACAAGCCATATTTATTCACACGAAGACCACGTCGTACACACTAATAAAAGAAGAAGAAAAGGGTGGGGAAGTCCCTCACGGAGGAAACCGGAAATAGAATTCCTGCTCTTCACAATAAGAGCATAAGAGCGTATATTAATATAGCTCAACAGCTCTTATGGAGTTTATGGGACAAATAACTACTGCTGTAGACCAAAAGCAATATTGTTTAAGTATATTTATTGATAAAAAAAAGCATTTGATACAATTGATCGCACCATTCTCTTAGATAAATTAAATAAATATGGTATTAGAGGACCAGCGTTGCAGTGGGTATGTAGCTATTTGAATGACAGAAAACCGTTTGTACAAATAGATGATGTAAAATCTAACCTCTGCAAAACCTCTTTGGGGAAACTGTTTAGATCCTGTTTTCCATGACGACGCCCCCTGGTGTTTTTTTTAATTTTTTTATTATTATTTTTAATTTATTTATAAAAAGACAAGTACAAAAAAAACGTACAATGTCAAACATGGCTCGAGACTTAAGGCATGCATAGCATAAAAGAGAATAAAGGCACATAAACAAAAACAAAAATGTGTGTTGGGCAGCTTACAACAGAAATTTGTTACAGATTGTTTTAGTTTTTAAAGCTTTTGCATTAGTACAATACTTTAAAGTAGATAAGTAAGAGGAAATATAATTGAATTATATTTAAATTATATTTCCTCATCGGTTCTGGTGGGGGTCTGAACTGGGCCTTGAGCCACTGGAGCTGAGTGCGGTGCTGGCTGGACTGCGTCTGATCTAGTGAGCAAACCTCTTCGGATGGTGGATCTGAATGCTGCAGGCTGCTGAAACCGTGAGTTCTGATCTAATAACTGCTGATCTGGGTGCTGCACTGCTGGGCCACACCAATCATCTTTAGGCCTGTGAGCCTCGTGGAAAGGCCATGTGGTTCAGTGAATAAACCAAAGACCTGCTACCACTAGATCACAAACTCTGTAAGTATGACGAGAGGCAAAGGACCAAAGTCACCAGTCTCTGTAAATATGAGAAATAAAGGACAAAAGTCACCAGACTCGGAGGGAAACAACTCAGATATGCAAGACTTTAGAGAATCACTCAACTTTATGGGTAGACAAATAGAAAGTTTAACAGCAAAGATGAATTCCCAGGCCGGTCTGGTTAAAGAAATAAGAGAACTGAAAGAACTGATAACTAACAAAGACAAGAGAATTGCTGAATTAGAACAAAAAATAGAGGTTTTAGAACAATTCACAAAGCAAGACAACGTGGTGATCTCAGGACTTGATGTTAGTAAGTGTCGGACACATCAAAGAGCTCCTAATAACAGTGACCCAAATGAGTATGAATCTCAGGAAGATCAAGAGAGTCTGGAGGAACTTGTAGTTACTTTCTTACAGGACATAAACATGGACATAAAATATGGGGACATTTCACTCTGTCACATCCTGCCCAGTAATTCACCAAGATTCAAACCGTCAGTGGTCGTTAAGTTCATTGGCAGGAATACAAAAAACTATGTCATGCAAAAGAGAAGAAATCTGAAGGGATCAAACGTTTACATAAATGAACATCTTACCAAGAAAAATGGAAAAATTGCAAAAGAAGCAAGGTGGTTAAAAAACAAAGAAAAAAAATAGCATCAACATGGACTAGAAATGGATACGTCTTTATCAAAGCAAAGGAAGGGTCTCAGCCTAAAATGATAAAAGAGCTGACGGATCTGGATGAATTCAAGAGATGAAAAATTACAAATCAATGAAACAACTCACAATCAAAATGGATAAAATATACAGTGAAATGAACAAATACATTAGAACATGACAACATACGAAGACTCAGAACCTAAAATATATAATGTTGAAAATGTGATTGATGCAAATTTTTTTCCTGTAATAAAAGATAGCGAATATTATAATGAAGAGCAGTTTAATGACATCAATATATCAAATGGAGTTCTCTCCATTATTCACTTTAATAGCAGAAGTATAAATGCAAACATATCCAAAATAACAGATTACTTAAAACAATTAAATAGAACTTTTACGATAATAGCGCTGTCAGAGACATGGCTTAATGATGATAACACAAGTAATATTCACATCGAGGGGTATGAATTATATCATATGAACAGAAATAATAAAAGAGGTGGTGGTGTCGCACTATTTGTCAATAATGAAATAAAATGTAAATTAAATAATGAAATGTCAATAATAGTTGATAATATTATGGAAATGATAACAATAGAAATTATAAACAAAAACGATAAAAACATAATAATAAGTTGTGTATATAGATCACCAGGAGCAAATATAGAAATATTCACTGATAAAATCTTGGAACTAATGGAGAAGAGTTTTAATAAAAATATTTTTTTGTGTGGAGACTTTAACATTGATATGGGAAATAAAACAGATTCAAATAACATAAGCACATTTATAAACTCAATGTACAGTTTAAATATGTATCCATTGATATCAAAGCCAACAAGAATTACAACTCATAGTGCCACAATAATTGATAATATTTTCACAAATATAACAAATGGGGATGTGATAGGTGGTATCTTAACGACCGACTTAAGTGATCATTTACCAGTTTTCACAATCTTTAAAAATGATCAAAATATCACAAAAGCAGTCACAACGAAGAAAAAGATCATAAACACATCAAAAAAAGTTTTGGAAAAATTGAAAGAGGATCTGGATAAACAAGACTGGAATGATGTGTATGTTGATGATGCGAACAGAGCATATGATGAGTTTATGAATATCTTGGAAACCCTGTATGTAAAGAATTGTGTGCAAACAAATTACACAAAGAGAAATACGAATGATCAACCATGGATGACAAAAGGGTTAAGAAATGCATGTAAAAAAAAGAATTATTTGTATTCATGTTTCTTGAAATTACGAAGTCAGAGCGCAGAAGAAAAATATAAAAAGTATAAAAATAAATTAGTAGGGATTATAAGGAAACATAAGAAAGAATATTATAGTAAATTATTAGATAAAACTAATGGTGATATGAAAGCAACATGGCGAGTAATGAATGGTGTACTGAAGAATCATAAAGCAAAAACTGGTATTTCAAAATATTTTGTAAAAGACAACGATGAAGTTCATGATGAAAATGAAATTGTTAATGGATTTAATCAATATATTGTGAATGTTGGATCAAGCCTTGCAGCTAAGATATCAAAAGTAGATAAAAATATGATCCACTCAATTACAGGTACCATACCATACCATACCATTTTATTTATAAAGCACTTTAAACAGGAACAAGTCCACACCAAAGTGCTGGACAAACAAACACGCAACAGGCAACACAGACAATGAAGTACAACACGAAAAACATAAAAACATTGCAGATCATAAATCAAACGATCCAATACAAATCAGCTGGCATTGAAAGCGATGGAGTAGTAGTGAGTTTTTAACCGGGATTTGAAAACCGAGAGGGAGGGGGCCTGTTTGATGAGCAGCGGTAACTCGTTCCAGAGTCTTGGGCCTGCTACAGAGAACGCCCTGTCACCCCTGCGCTTAAGGCGAGTTTCTGGAACTATTAAGAGTACCTGATCCTCTGACCTCAAAGCACGTGGAGGGACATATGGGTGTATCAGATCCGAGAGATAGGCGGGGGCGAGACTGTTCAGCGATTTGTAGACATACATGAGAATTTTGAATTGGATTCGAAGATGAACCGGTAGCCAGTGAAGGGAGGCCAAGACTGGTGTAATGTGCTCTCTTTTGCGTGTGCTGGTTAAAAATCGGGCAGCTGCGTTCTGAACCAGTTGTAATCGTGCAATGGTGGCTTGACTGACGCCAAACAGAAGTGAATTGCAGTAATCAAGCCTAGATGTAATGAATGCGTGAATCACTGTCTCCAGGTGCTTTTTGGATAATATGGGCTTCAGCTTAGACAGACGCCTCAGCTGGAAAAAACAGGATTTGACGATCATGTTTACATGACTGTTGAGTTTCATGGAAGGATCCATTATCACTCCCAGATTTTTGACTTTTTGTTTTTCGGACAGGGGTAGAGCAGACAGGTCAATGCAGTGGTTTGAGGTTGTGTCATTGGGAAGGAACAATATGGCTTCAGACTTCTTATCATTGAAGCTTAAGAAATTTAAAGCCATCCAGTCCCTGATGTCAGCCAGGCAGTCGAGCAGAGGTTGAATAGAGCCTGTACCATTTTGTCTTAGGGGGAAGTAGATTTGACAGTCATCAGCGTAGAAGTGGAAAGGTATATTGTGTTTCCGGAAAATAGCACCGAGTGGCAGCAGGTATAAGGAGAACAAGAGAGGACCCAGGATGGACCCCTGCGGAACCCCCCATTTAAGAGCCGCCACTGCAGAAGTAAAATCATTGATGGACACACAAAAAGACCTGTCAGAGAGGTAGGATCTGCAAATAGTATTTTCCTAAATGGAACTAACAAAGAGGAAATAATGAATGTAGTAAAACATCTTACAGACAAGAGATCGAAAGACTGGGTGGACATGGATATGATGTTTGTAAAGGACATAATGAGCCATGTTATTGAGCCGTTCACATACATATGTAACTTATCATTTTCAACAGGAATTTTTCCAGATAATATGAAAGTAGCTAAGGTCGTTCCTCTTTTTAAAAATGGTGATAAATGTGTATTCAACAATTATAGACCTATATCCTTGTTACCACAGTTTTCAAAAATTCTTGAAAAACTATTTGTAAACAGACTAGACCAATTTATAGATAAACAAAATATTCTAAGCAACAGTCAGTATGGGTTTAGATCAAAAAACTCTACATCAATGGCTCTCATGGAATTAATGGAACAAATAACTACTGCTGTCGATCAAAAACAACATTGTATCAGTATCTTTGTTGATTTAAAAAAAGCATTCGATACTATTGATCACACCATTCTCCTTGAAAAACTGAACAAATATGGTATTAGAGGACCAGCATTACAGTGGGTATCTAGCTACTTAAAAAATAGGAAACAATTTGTACAAATAAATGATGTAAGATCTGACCTCTGTAATATCACATGTGGAGTTCCCCAAGGCTCTGTACTTGGACCAAAGCTTTTTATTTTATATGTGAATGACTTGGTAAATGTGTCAGGACTCCTTAAATGTGTACTTTTCGCTGATGATACCACTTTTTTCTGTTCAGGTGAAGATATAGAACAAATGTTAGAATTGATAAAGACAGAATTTGTCAAGATACAAACTTGGTTTAAAATAAATAAATTATCATTAAATCTAGAAAAAACTAATTACATGATATTCGGTAATAAAAAGAAAACTGTTGATGTTCCACTCAAAATTGAGGATGTTGAGATTTGTAGAGTGAGTGAGGTGAAGTTTTTGGGTGTTATCATTGATGACAAACTGACATGGAAACAACACATAAATTCTGTAAGAATAAAAATAGCTAAATCGATTGCAGTACTGTACAAAGTCAGAGACCTATTGAATGATAAAGCTCTGTATTTGTTGTATAACACAATCATTGTTCCACACTTAATCTATTGTATTGATGTTTGGGGGAATGCGTGTAAAACAATCACAAAGCCTATTTTTGTATTACAGAAAAGAGCTGTAAGAATTATCACTAGAAAACATTACTGTCATCCATCAAGTACATTATTTTATCAACTGAAGTTATTGAAGTTCCATGATTTGGTAGACTATAATATTTTATCAGTTATGTATAGAGCTCAAAATAATGCATTACCTTTAAATATCCAAATGCACTTTGTTAAAAGACAAAGTTGTTATAATCTTAAGGGAACAGAGTTGTTTGTAAAACCACAATTCAGAACCAGTTTGAAGGGACGTTCTACCTCAATCCAGGGAATTAGATTATGGAATGGCTTGGAGAATGTAGTTAAAAATGCCAAGTCAATGTTTACATTTAAAAAAATGATCAAAACAAATGTGTTAAAAAAATATATGTGAAATAACGTAATGTGTATTGTATTAGTTAGAAAATTAGAAAGAGTTAGTCATTTTTTCAGAGTCAGAGAGTCAGAGAGAATTTATTGTCATTTGCACCGCATGTAGTACATGTGTTGAAAACGAGATTATGTACACAGGGTCCCAGTTACATCCAACAACAAATGCAAGAGAAAAACAATAATAACATCTAGGATTAACTAAGAGAGACATCAGCTAGTAATACACTAAGCCCTAATGTAGTAGAAAAACATCATTATAAACAGCAGCACGAACATGAGCAGATGGTCACAGATGAACGCAGCAACAAGAAACAGATCAGCATCAGCATGATGTGACATTTTGCAGTGTTTATTCTTATTATTTATTTATTCATGAGTCTGACAGCCTCAGGGTAGAAGCTGTTCCTCAGTCTAGTGGTTCTACATTTGATGCTCCTCAACCTCCGTCCCGAGGGGAGTGGTGCAAAGAGTGAGTGTGCTGGGTGAGTGAGGTCTTTCATGATGCAGGTGGCTCTTTTTCTGCATCTGGAGGTGTAAATGTCTGTGATGGTGGGGAGACTGACTCCCACAGACTTCTGTGCAGCCTTCACCACTCTCTGCAGAGCTTTCCTCTCTGCAACTGTGCAGCCTCCATGCCACACGTTGATGCTGGAGCACAGGACGCTCTCCACTGCACACCTGTAGAACGAGGTGAGGACTGAGCTGAGGTGAGGTGAGGACTGATTTTGTACTGTTAGTTAGAAAATTAGAAAGAGTTAGTCATTTTGTACTGTTGGTTGAAGAATATTATTGTTTAACCTGATTGTTGGAAAAAGTTGGTTGAAGATTATTATTGTTTACATGGTTTGACTACTGTTGTTTAATCTGATTGTTGGAGATAAGGGGCAGATATAATAAGATTTATTCTTCTTTCTGCTACCTTTCATTTTTTTACATTTTGTACACTATCATTATGAGATTGCCTTGTATTGTTTCTTTTGTAAAAAAATGAACAAATTTAATAAACATAAACAAACATATTTCCTCTTACGCCCCCTGGTGGTCGCTGCTGGTAAATATGTGGACATGACGTCACAGCAGCTCGGCCTCTTTGTTTCCCTTCGTGAAGAGAAGCTCCGTCTGGATTTAGCTCCGTGATTTATTTCAATTACTGATGAAAAAAGACTTCTCGTGAGTCAAATACTTTATTCTGTGATTTAGTTCCAAGCTGCTGCTGCCAGAGGCTTGTAACACTGCAGCTTCTTGTCTGTGGAGAGGAAGTTAGTTCACTCTGTTAGCATCTGTAGCTGTTAGCATGTGTAGCTGTTAGCATCTGTAGCTGTTAGCATGTGTAGCTGTTAGCATCTGTAGCTGTTAGCATCTGTAGCTGTTAGCATCTGTAGCTGTTAGCATGTGTAGCTGTTAGCATGTGTAGCTGTTAGCATCTGTAGCTGTTAGCATGTGTAGCTGTTAGCATCTTCGGTTAACAGGTGTAGCTGTTAGCATCTGTAGCTGTTAGCATGTGTAGCTGTTAGCGTGTGTAGCTGTTAGCAGCTACGTCTCGTTGTCACGTGCTTGGATAATCTAGTCTCGTGACTGTGTGTGTGTTTTTCTGTGTAGGAGCAGGAGCTTCACGTCAGACCTCCACCAACCACATGTTTGTTCTCTAACAGGTATGGTTGTCATTTCTAGTAAAATAAAAGCTGATGTGTGTCTCCTGTTGGTACAAACTCTGTACATAAAACACATGTTAGCACTGGAAGCTGTAATGGGACCAACATTCCTGCTCAGCTGTTTCCACTAAAAGTTTGAATGTCGCCCCCATATCCAAAGAGTAGAGAACTTTTTGTGTTGCTAAGTTAAATAAATAAAAAACTTCAATGTGTTTTTCATGTTTTGACTCTAGATGAGCAGCACAGTGGGGCAGTGGGTAGAGCTGCTCCTCTCAGAGAGTAGGTTACACCAGTTCAAAATCCTGGCCTGTATGAGGTCCCATTAGTGCCAAAAATTATGTTTATGCGTTTATGTAAAGTGTGTATGTATGGTGATTTGTTAAGTGATATGTTGCTGGTCCCTGGTTTCAAATTCTGGTCCGGGGGCCTTTCTGGGTGGAGTTGGCATGTTCTCTCCGTGCATGCGTGGGTTTTCTCCGGGTACTCCGGTTTCCTCCCACAGACCAAAAACATGCATGTTAGACTGATTGGGGACTCTAAATTGACCCTAGGTGTGAGTGAGATAGGGGTGCAAATCTCTCAGTGTGGGCCTGAGTGGGCTGTAAGGTGAGAAGGTGGGCCTCCCTACTTAGGCTGCTACCCCCGCGACCCGACCCCGGATAAGCGGAAGAAAATGGATGGATGGATGGATGGATCTCTCAGTGTCTGGCGAATCGATTCAGTTCGGATTTTTGGTGTCACGATTTGATTCAAAATCGATTTTTCGATTCAGAAACGATTTTTCTATTAAAATGGTCATAAATTTAGTGTCAGTGATATAACTGACAAGCTGAAAAGAATAAATAACAATGTAAACAAATAGAACATTTATTTATAACAATAATTTTAGGTTCCTTACTGTGTCAAATTTTATGCATCGTTTGATATTTATACCAAAAATAGGAAAAAATACAGTAATACAGAAGTGCATAAAATTCTGTAACTTAAGTTATCAGTATTTTATTTCAGTTTATTTGTTCATTTCATATTTTAAAAAACACAAAAAAACAATTTACAAAATCACATAGTAAAAGTAAACGATACATAAAATGAAAGGTGGCAGAAGAAGAAAATAATCTTATCGTATCTGCCCCTTCTTTAAAACAAAATTAAACTCAAAATATCAATTCAGACAACAATCATCCATGAATAATATAACATGACAAATAACTAATCACAATTGTATGGTACATTTGAGATAAATTAATATATGTAACTTTTCAAAAACCTAGTCTTAATCATTTTCTTGAACATAGGCATTGTCTTTACTATTTTAACATCATTTTCCAAACCGTTCCACAGACTTATACCCTGAACTAAAGTAGACCGACCCTTCAAACTAGTCCTGTACTGTGGCTTTACAAAAATGTCCATTCCCTTAAGATTATAGGTACTTTTCCTTTTAAAAAAATGAGTTTGAATGTTTGGAGGTAGTGTGCAGTTATGAGCTTTAAACAGTATTAAAAGAATATGGTAGTCAACTAAATCATAGAACTTCAATAATTCCAACTGACAAAACAAAATACTAGAAGGATGACAGTAATGCTTTCTTGTAATAATTCTCATTGCTCTTTTCTGTAAAATAAAAACTGGCCTAGTTATAGTTTTACACGCAGTTCCCCAAACATTTATACAATAAATTAAATGAGGCACTATAATTGTATTATATAGCAAATACAAGGCTTTATCATTCAAAAAAATCCCTAACTTTATACAGCACTGCAATGGACTTGGAGATCTTAGTTCTTACAAAATGTACGTGCTGTTTCCATGACAGTTTATCGTCAATAATTACACCCAAAAACTTTATCTCCCTTACCCTGTTTATCTCAACACCATCAATATGGAATGGAACATCGACAGTTATCCTTTTACTGAATATCATATAATTAGTTTTATCAAGGTTCAATGATAACTTGTTTAATTTAAACCAAGTCTGTATTTTAACAAACTCAATATTCATCAACTCAAACATTTGTTTCAAATCTTTACCCAAACAAAAGAAAGTAGTATCATCGGCAAAAAGAACACATTTAAGGATACTGGACACCTTCCAGTGTTTCCCCTAGTTAACTTGCCATGGCGGGGTGCTCATCTCATCCATAATTTTTGTTGATGGGGAGGGATGGAGACATGTCTGAGCGAAGCTTGTACCAACAGTTTTTGAGCAGGGGTAGGGAGCTTTCAGCATGAGGGAAGAGGCCCCTTTAGCTTTTTAGCTAGAGAGCCTGTATTTTGTGCAGCTTAGTGCTATGTCAGTGCCGGGTGGGGGGGCAAGTTCGGTTTGGTAGGCGGGGTGCTCAGTTCTGTTGGCGGGGTGGGGCACCCCGCTTGTATAATGGTAGGGGAAACACTGCCTTCATTAAATCATTTACATATAAGATAAATAACTTGGGTCCAAGCACCGAGCCTTGTGGCACTCCAGACAAAACATTACATAGGTTAGATCTCACATCATCTATTTGGACAAACTGTTTTCTGTCTTTCAAATAACTAAATATCCACTGCAGAGCTGGTTCTCTAATACCATATTTTTCCAATTTATCAAGTAGAATGGTGTGGTCAATAGTGTCAAATGCTTTTTTCAAGTCAACAAATATACTTATGCAATGTTGTTTTTGGTCTATAGCTGTGGTAACTTGCTCCATCAACTCCATAAGCGCCATGGTCGTTGAGTTATTTGATCTTAATCCATATTGACCGTTATCAAAAATGTTATTTTTATCAAGAAATAAGTCGAGTCTGGTTACAAATAGTTTTTCTAGAATTTTTGAAAATTGTGGTAACAATGATATAGGCATGTAGTTATTAAATACACATTTATCACCATTTTTAAACAGTATTAGCTTAGTTCCCTGGATTTCTCTAAAACAATAAAATAAAAATAAAAATCTAGGAACAAATAATTCATCCATCCATCATCTTTACCCACTTCTTGCTTTTTACGTCTCGGGGGTCACTGGTGTCCATGTCCAACCATCACTGTGTGAGATGCGGGGGACACTTGGACATGTCTCCAGTCCATCACGGACAAATAATTCACAATATATTAATACAAAAGTGAACAGACTTCAGCCTATCGTAGTGCATTAACCTTTAACTCAACATAAAATACAGACTTCACAGTTTTTTGTACCATATTGATTCACATTTAGTAAATATTTAACAAAATTTCAAAACCTGTGCAAACCTACATTAAAATCTCTTCTGAACTGTAATTTAAAAACCATAAATTGTATCATTTAGAACAGGCTCCAGGAGATGTCTCATCTGGTCTCTTCAACCTGTTAAAAAGACAAATTACATTAAGTTTGTTGTATAACTTGTCTATATAAGTTTTAGTAGTGATGTAATGGTACACGTGGGTGTACCGAACCGTTTCGGTACGGCACGTTCGGTTCGGTCCACCGGGGTAACGTTTCAGTTATTTTTTCACTTATTAAATGTTATTAACGGGAGAATATGTGCGCCGTGGAACCAGTGTTGTTTTTGACAGCCATTTTGATATCAGTTTTAGTCATAGTCTTTTAGACTAAAATACTTCTTAGTTTTAGTCTGTTTTAGTCATTTCTATATTTAATGGTTTTAGTTCAGTTTAAATCGACAAAAACTTAAAAAATTTAAGTCTAGTTTTAGTCTTAAAAAAAAAAAAAAAAACATATTAGTCAGCTAAAAAAAGTTAATTTTGGGTTTAGTTCCTCTAAAGTATGTTGAACAAACAGGCAACACATAGGCAACATACAAAATGAAGGTAAAAAACAGAATATAGACATAAAAACGTCGCAGATAATAAATATAACGACCAACCTGTGTTGGTAAATGGCTGTTTGAACCATCTTTCTATACATACATTGTTCAAAGATTAGAGGAAATTTGACTTCCATCTAATTTCTGTGCAAAACGTTAGGTCTGAAATTGTTAAGTGTTTTTGAAATGTTATAAATAAACACTATAGATAACCAATTAAAACATAACACACTGCTGCCTGCATCGCTTCACACGTCCTCCACAGAACGACAGAAATATCTGCACTTAGTGAAAAAAGAGAGCCCCCCATTTAAATGAGATTGGGTCACGTCAAAGAGGATTACATCTGTGGGTGGATCAGGCCTCATTTGTCACAATATTATTTTCACTTTTGCAGGCATGACAGCCGATAAAAAAAGTTCAAGTCCACAATATTTGGGTTGTCAAGGCCAAAAAGAAAATGACACTGGGTAAAAAAAAAATGAATAAATGAAAAAGAAGGGAATTGTATAATTATAGTTCAGAAAGTCTATTTTTTTATTTTTTGCTCGTTATTCTATTGCACAATTCATAATCCAAATCAAAATAATAATAAATGGAGCACTGAGTTTGTCACTGAAGATTATAGAATTTATCTGACAATACTTTATGCAGTTATTATAAATCAAGTCAGCTGTTTTGTCGACCAGTCATCATCTCGAAGGGAGAGGTAGTTTTTATTTTAATCACGATGGTTACTGAACAACACGATAAAAATCCACTTTTTGGATGAGTTTTGTACCTGCATGTGACAAACGCTGAAATAACTTCATTTATTTACTCTCTGAAGAAAAAGAACGGCTTTTTCTCCGGTGAGTGTGCTTGTGAGTCACGGCTGAGTTCTTAACTCAAGTAGTCATGGGAGTTGTAGTTCTTTCCCTCTGACCTATCACAGTGTCTCTACACAGCCCCGACAACCAATCACAGAACTTGTAGTCGTCATGGGAGTTGTAGTTCTTTCCCTCTGACCTATCACAGTGTGTCTCTACAGCCCCGACAACCAATCACAATACATAAACAAACGCCACGGCCATTTTGAACAGAAAGTAGCTATCAGTTAGCAAAAGTTTCCGGACTTTTCAACACATAAAAACGCTTATAAACAGAGCAGTAAAATTCTGAAATATAGCAAATCACTTTCTACAGTTACACTAAGATCAACGCTCAGCAACACAGCGATTCAACTGTCGAAAACAATGACGGACTCTCTCGGAACCGTTCGGTCCACAGCAGATCCTGGACACACCAAACCACTGAGCAGAAAAAGTTTCTGACAGCATATGCTTGTTTACCCGCTTCAAATGCAATAACTACACAACACAGCACTTCCTCGCAGTTTTATAAATGAGCTTATTAGGCAAAAAGTTGACGCGGAGGTCAAACGTGAATGCGCTATTCTGTGACAAGATGTAAGAATTAATGAGGAGGTCAATATTAAATACTGACCTCTTTATCCTTAATTAATCTACTTATTCAGATTGAATAGTAAATGTTCACGGATTCTGTTCTTTTTCAGTTTACCCAATATTTCTGTGATCTTTATGATGGATAAATACACAAAGCCATTAAGTGACAAAGACGTTAACTTAGTTTGATATGTCAAAGAGACACTATCATTTATTTAAAATAAATCAACTAAATTAACACCATTACACTTGATTGACATGATTTCACTTTCTTTCAATTCAAATACGTCAGCACACTTAAATTTAACACAACAGACATAAATATTAGATGTTAAGCATATTTAGTCTGTGGGCTCTTTAACTTAAAAAATATAGTTTCCAGCTTAGGTTGAGAGGGAAAAGAAATAGGAAAGATTTATGGAGGAAGAAAAGTTAAGAGTTTTAGGGAGTTATCTTGATGTGTTTAACCAGAAACATGGCAGTTCTCCGGCCGATTAAAGCTACACGTTGGTACCCTTGGCAAAGCATTTGACGACTTGTTACCTCGTGAAGATGGTCAGTCTCCCTCGGTCCAGTTTGGTCAGTTCGTTTACCATTCTCAGCGTCTCCAGACGTGCGCCTTGACTCGAACCGAAGTAACGGCAGCTCCTGGTGCTGTTGTTCAAGATAAGACGTTCCTTAAAGGAATGTCAATAAAAGAGAGCTTTTCAGCTGTTGAAGATGGCTTATAACTTGGCATGTTATAAGTCTTTAACTGAATGACGTGTCCTTAGCGTGTGACTAGACGATCATCAGTTCTTTGGAGAAGACCATGGTTTGAGGCTTACTCCAGCAGACTTCGAGAAAGTAAAATGTGAAGGTTTTAACTGAGACGTGACCCAGAAAATGTGTTCTTTCTGATTGGCCGAATGGCATCATAAGTTGATGTGAGGATGACATCAACATGTTGAAAGGGGGTCAAAAGATTAGTTTGTCAGAAAGATAAAGTGTTAGTTTCAGATGTCAGCATTTTATCATAAAACTGATTCCTTTGCTTTAACACTTTAACAAAATACTGTTGGTTTGATTAAAACAACGTCATTAAGCATTACATATGGGACCTATTAATGATAATAGCTTGATTATTAAATAGGACAAAAACAAAAGTCTCTGGATGTCTAGATTGTCCTGAGCTCAAGCTAAAATGAATGAGATAAAGTGTTCCTTTTATCTTCACATGCAAGTTCGAGAGGAGAGGAGAAATCCTCCATGTACAACATTTTGAATTAAGCAGAGTATTTGATTTATCTGACATTAAAATGTACTGATGCTCTTACAAATAAAATTATTCATTTGATCACATCAGCCTAAAATCAAAGATAGAAATAGTCTCTTATTGGTGACTATGTTATCAGATTATAGCTAAATGAATAATTTTGTAGTAAATGTCTTGCTTTACTGAGAGGTCAGTAAAGGTCATCACTGGACAGTTCAAAAACCTTAATTTGACCCTGGGTAGGTCCACTACATCTCCCCCCTTTTGGAAGCCATCGCCAGTCCTTGGGGATGGGGTCCAACACGAAAGGAAACCTTGAACTGTCTTTGATCTTGAAGTAATCCAGCAAGTGGAAAAAAAAAATCAAAAATTAAAATCAGTTTCCTCGTGATTAAAATTAAGACTCGAAGCTGTTGGTTAGAGGACGTTGACAGATGAGTTTTCTTAAAAAACATCATAAAAAGTCAGCATTTTATGGTGAGTTACCAGCTTTTAATTTTGTTCTGTACACAAACAATAGCTCCTGTTTATTTTAAATAAAATATTTAGAATAACAGAGGTACGGACAAACATTTTTGCTTATTTTAAATACAAAGAATTTAAAATAACAAACAAAAGTACAGTTTTCACTCCAGATAACTGAAAAGTTTTCCTTTCTCTTCCTTTCTCTGACACATCATCTTCCACAGTTGTCCTGTGCACATTTAAACTTTCCTGTTTATTTCAAATAGTGAAAAGTTTAGAATAACGAATACAGAACATCTTTTATTTTGATTTTCACTGAAAATCCAGATAAAAGATGGCAGGCACAGAGGGTGAGACCCCTAACACCACTGATACAGGGCAGCCTGTGCCACCTCAAGGCCACGACCCGACCAAAGCAGATTGGATCGAATGTGCCTTATTTTCACTCACAGGGCCCATCACAAACTACCATGAAGAGACACAGTTGATGGAGGAAGCAGATGTGGACAGTGCATTAAAAACTGTAACAGCTGGAACCACAACGGCTGAAAAGAAAGCAGACAGAGATAAACGTTTGGCTAAATTAAGCCTTCTGTTAAAGGCCAAGCTAGACTTTGAAACTGCTGTACGCCGGGCTGTCTCTACATCATGTTTAACAGCACAAAGGGAGGTTGCCACTTTACAGCAGGAGGTAAAGAGTTTAACACAGTCGAGTATTGGCAGCGCTGAACAAACGCGTAGTCTCTACGAAGAATGCAGAGTGTTAAAAAGGGATTTTGACCAATCACAAGATGATTTGGAAAAATGTGTGGTGGAGAAGGATACGTATTACCATCAATACAAGTCGCTTCAGGCGGATTGTGGGGAGGCACGAGACGCGCTGGAAAAATGCACGGACACCCTGGAATCATTATCACTACGGTACACAAGGCTGCAAGAAGATTATAGAAAATCACAAGAACAGCACATGATGTTACAACGTGAAAATGATGGGTTAAAAGTCCAACTGAATAGTTGTCAAATAGAGCGTGCATCAGCAATGAACAAACTCTTTGAAGAAGAGAGAAAATGTTTGGGTCTCATGAGTAAACACCTTGAGAACTCACCGCCTCCGCTGCCCCCTCCCATACCTGATGACCTACTCCCTCCTCCACCGCCCCCGCCCATGCCAGATGCACTACTCCCTCCAACACCACCGCGCCGTCCCTTGGGGCCTCTAAAACCGACAATCCCACCGGATGCGCCGGTGGGTGGATCTGATAATAACCCACAAATACCTCTATCAATGGCTGAACTACGGAATATGGCGAAAAGCATTCAAACCTTCGCCCCTGGCCCAATGGGCTCACACGAAACCAAGATCTATCTCGAGGACCTTGATTTCCAGCTTCAACGTTTCCCAGAAGCTACAGATGATGATAGAATCTGTCTGTTAAGGTTAACATCGGACAGGACGGTGCATGCTTTTATGAAGCGTCAACGAGAAGCAGTGATGAAAGACTACAGTCTTCTCTGTGCTGCGCTGATAAAGGAGTTTTCTCCTTGCACGGGGCCCGATGGCATCATAACAGCAGCTAACGTCAAGCAAGGTAGGAATGAACACCCAAGGTCATATTATGACCGAATATTCCGTGCCTATTTCGGGGACAGATGCGAACCTGAAATGGAGGAGGAGGTAGGGTTTAAGTATATTTTCAGCCAAAACCTCTGCCCTGACATAAGAGAGAAAGTACATGTCAGCGCAAACTATAAACGGAGGTCCATCGAAGACATAAGAGAGTGCGCGATAGATGTTTTTACAGGTCGCTCACCAAACAAGACACCCTTTGAAGTGTGTCCTGGTGAAAAGGTCAAATACCAATCGCTAGACCTTGAAGGAGCAAGAGCGCCAGCTCACTCTTTTAAGGAAGCCGAGAATAAGCAATATTTCCAACCTGACAGACCGCAAAATGAAGGTGTCCGCTGGAACAAAGACCAAAAGGGGTCCAGAGACCCTAAGTGGTACAGGCCGCATCAAGAGGAAGAACCCCATCATCAAAAAAGGGGGGCTTTCCAAAAGAAAAAGAAATATGGGTCCCAAGGTGACTCATATGGAAGAGGGCGGTCCCAGAGGGGACCCCCGAGCAATGCGCCAGATCCTGCACCTCAAACTGAACAGTCTGGGGCGAGGAAAAACCCACAGAAGTTCCAGAAAAAAGGCCCTAAACCTCTGTCTTCAGAAGAGATGGAGAACATACGTCGGTTGTTAGAAAGTTTGAAAAAAACAAACAAGGAAAACAAACCTGGTGTGATGTGTAGCACTATCATTGATAGTGACTCAGAACACACTAATAACAGCAATGCCACGATTGCTGACAGTCACCAAGATACTGATGGTCAGGATGCTGACAATCAGGGTATAGACGGTCAACAAGATGTTGACTGTAACCATGACATCATTGTTACAGAGTCCGAGAGCCCCTCATCAGAAAAAGGGGGGGAAAGCGCACTCACCAAAGACAATGACTCGTCGCAGACCGATCACTCAGACCCATGTGTGACTGCACTACCAGTACAGGTGAATGAAATTCACACAGACAATGGTAGACGTAACACACGTCGGAAAAAACCTGGTAGGTTCCTGTGTAACATTATCAGGAAGGGGCCCGCTAAGAAGGCTTACCTGTCAATCACTTTAGAAGGGGTCCTCACAGAAGAGGCCCTCCTGGATGGTGGGGCTGACATAACCATTATGTCTCCCACACTGTTGAAGGAGCTAAGGATAGCCGCTAGCGGGGTTGACAGGGAAATACCCCTCAAAGAATGTGCTGTAGTACTACAGGGACTCTCAGAGACGAGTACAACCCTTACAGCTATAGCCATGGTTCATATGCAGATTGGTGAAATGACGCTATACCACCCGGTACACGTGTCCACCATTGACTCATTCCCATTTTTGGTTGGCCAAGACTTTATAAACCGCTTCGACGCGATTATAGATTATGGTGATCAAACAATGTGGACCAGAGTGAGCCAACCACTGCCAATCGATATGCCTACACAAGGTGACACTGACTGTCTAACAGCAGGTACCGCGGAAGGCACAACGGGTTCCTCCAACGAGAGCACAATCCCGGTAAGTGAACCTTCAGCAACAGGTGAGGCAGAAAAGGCCCAACAAGAGAGCCTCCTCTGCGAGCTGAAACAGTCAGCACTCACTGAACACTACCTACCGCAGGTAGTCAAAGGTGTTGAGATCCAAGGATCCCACACCGATGATGCTGTTTTGTCTCCTTGGACGGAGAAATCAGCGATCAGCCAAGCTTTCTATGGAACCTTGGTTAAAAAACAGTTGGGTCTAGAAATGAACAAAAAGGCTTTCCGCTTTTCGTTGGACCCCAACGATAAACAGGTAATGACCGCAAAAGGGATCATTGACCTGAAACTGATCTGGAACCAACGAGTACTGGATCACCCGTTCCTCGTGGTCCCGAACTTACCACATGCAACCTACATAGGCTCCGACATTTTGGTAAGGTTAGGTGTCCGAGTGGACATCAACAACAATGTACTGTGGTCACTAGACACAGCCACAAAGGACTCTCCTGTGCTAACATCAGAGAACCTTAAGGCTGGACAGACCATTCCAGAGGTCTGTCAGATTGCTAACAGCCATAACACTGCGGTACCACCTCAGGT
>JBBPBX010070178.1:0-13369 GCA_038048925.1 Garcialebias charrua
TATTATTTAATGACAGATTTGTTATGTACATGATTTTTTAACTTTTCATAAAATGGCTCAACATAAATACAGTATCTTGTGTTCAACTATGTTTGTTTTTGCAAACAAACCTTATATATATATATATATATATATATATATATATATAATTTTGATTTAAAATTGATTTGACCCAAAAGATGAAATACTTTGTGAAGGATGCAACAAAGCTGCACCCTTGGACCCCCGCCTCCCTCCACCTGAAGTTCAGGCTGAATGGTAAGTCTCATGATACAGCATCAGTCCTAAATTAGATCCTGCTGTTTCTTGTTCCATCACCCAAACAATTTTCTGCTTCCCACAACTGAAGACAAATAACTCAAATCTTCACATAGATTGCTAAATATGTCAGGTTTTAAATTGTCCGCTATTAAAGAGACCTGAGCCCTCTGCCTCACACTACGTCACAGATGGTGCATTCGTGTGTAATCGGATTTCCCATGAATAAACACGGTGCGAAGTTTAAAATCAATCTTAAATCAAAATTAAATATATTTATAAGTTTGTTTGCAAAAACGAACATAGTTGAATGATAAAAGATATTTATGTTGGGCAATTTTATGCATAGTTACAAAATCATGTCACAACACCTTTAATCTGCACAAACATTTTTAATCAGGGCTCAAAATGTTTATCTGTGAAAGAAATGTGCAAGGAAATAAACTAGTATCACCCTACAGGCACATTTTGTGAGAGGGCACTTCACAAAGACACAGTCAGGCCGTGTGAGACTGAAGGAGGTTCCAACCATCGCCCAGAACCAAATGAGAAGTCCAGAAGAACTTCCACTGACCAGTGATCACACACATTGTTCTAAAGTTCCTGTTTTTACTTTTCCACATTCACCTTATAATCTAGCTGTTTTTGCCATCTTATTTTAATTTGTTAAAAAAAATCTGTATGCCTCTTTCATAACTGTCTATTGTTGTCACTGTTGTCATCATTCTTTGTTTGTAGCCAGGTCTCTCTTGTAAATGAGTCCTCGAGGCTCAATGAGATGCATAAATAAAGGTTGAATGAAACGTGCAGTTAAAAAGTTTATATGAAGATTCCTTTTAGAAATATATTTGATTGAAATGTATTTTATATTTAGCAAAAAATAGTACTTCATAAAGTGCAACAAAATATATTTTATAACAATGTACTTGAAGTACATTTAGATAAATCTATTTATTTAACAAGAAAGTTCATTCTCAATAGTCCAGAGGTATCTATTTACAGTATTTTACATTTTCAGGTTCAGGAAGTGTTACACCCAATCACAGAGGACAGGAAGACTGCAGCCAATCATGTGTCGTGGTCTGGATCCTCCCACTGGCTGCCAAAAGTCTGAACCGTGAGCGAGAGGGAGAGTCTGTCAGTAGATACATTTTGCACGCGAGAGCAAGTAGTTGTCCTCCGAGCGCACGTGCGCGCGCTTGGATCTCTTTTCTACGCTCGCGCTCATCCCCATTGCGCGCGCAGGGCTGATTTGCGCTCGCACGAGAGTAATTTGCTCCCTCGAGGCATGTATTTGCTCTCGCAAGATCTGTATTTGTCCACGCCCATTTTGCCATCGTCCTGTCTCCATAAATAAGTAAATGATAATCCCTGTAGGAGCAGGGAGCAGTAGGTGGGAGAGCCTTTGTAGTTTGGAGGGCAGCTTTACATGGTAGCTGTGGAGAGAACAGAGTGCTTTGTTTCACTAAAGGCCTGGGATTAGCATTAGGTCCAGACCTATGAAATTAGAAGAATGTTAATGTCTGTATGTGTTTGTGTATGTAAAAGTGTGCATACATGTGTTTACTTAGTGAAAATAGTGTCTACAGTATTTGAATTTTTAAACTGGATGACTATAAAAACCAACACAATAATAATAATAATAATGAATTTAATTTATAACGCACTTTTCATTAATGAAAATCTCAAAGTGCTACAAAGTGCAACAAAATTAAAGGTCAAATAAAACAAGTGATAAAACAAGTAAAACCAATAACAGTATCAACTAAGGTCAAAGATAGAATCATGAGGAGGCAGAGTAGGCTCACTTAAAAAGAAAGGTCTTCAACCCGCTCAGTTAACCAGTGACTGTGGAGCTCGCAGGCAGTCAGGAAGAGAGTTCCATAGGTGGGGGGCAGCCTCACAACTGCCTAACACAACAAGCAGGCACATATAACCAAAAAGTTAACTTTCTTAACCCATATTCCGCTATCTATAATTCAACCTACATTTAAACAGATAACTCACCTTGAGCCTTGAAGACTCATTTACAAGTGAGACCTGTTTGGACAGACAATAAAAAGTGATGGGAAATGACACATAGGGTTTGGAGACAAAACATCCTAACATGCTTTTAACCTTAGGTTGAAGGTCAACAGCGTGATAATGAAAAAAAAACTTGCACATAAGCACATATTGATGCTGACGGTCCGCGCGGGTGTTGGGGACACAAGGATGGTGAGCATGTCCAGAGACAATACACAGAGGCACTGCAGAGTTCAGATAGGATTGCTCAGCTGAAATAGTTTCCTCTGGAGAGATCCGTACACACTATGGGGTATCGAACACGACCAAGGACAAATCCAGAGAATCTTGAAATGATGACAGAATGTTTACTTAGCTGGGCCCCTCTGAAAAGTTCATGGAATTCCTTGGTAGGAGGGGAGGGAGGGGTAGAGCCATCAAATTTACAAAACTTCCAGCCGAATTAGATAAAATGGTCTGTCAAGGCCAGTCAGGGAGCCAAATTCAAATAAACCCAATTATTTTGGGGACAGGCAGAACTTTAATGACATCTACCTTGAGTCTGTGTCGGTCCACTCGGTTCCAAAAGGTCCGAATTAAATGGCCACACCAATGGACCATGCCTGAGTATAATCCCCAGATTTGATCCATCCTGCCAAAAGCATTATGGTGTGTTCACACAGAGAAGCGTTTTGACCTCCAAAAACGCTCCTCACGCACGCAAGTGGACGCACTGCCCCCTGGTGTCCAAACTGTAGTGTTGCGGCGGCTTCGTGGCAGCGGCGTCGTGGGGGCGGGGTGTGGGAGGAGCGTCGTGATTCTCTTTCCGGTCTGATGTGTTGTTGTTGTCGTCGTCTGTTCTCAAAATGGCGGATGATGTGGAGGCAGCTTTATTAATATGTTTGCTAGTGGCACGCCGAAGACGTGCAAGGCGCCGTGTCTGGGTTCACGAAACTATTCAGAGGCGTTCTGAATTCGGGGAGTTTCACCATTTAATCCAGGAGCTGCGCATGGACGAGGAGCGCTTTGCGGTACTTCCGTCTCAACCGTGCCCAGTTTGACGACCTGCTGTCTTGTGTTGGTGCCCGCATCACCTACCAGGACAACTACAGGCGCGCAATCCCAGCTGAAGAACGCTTGGCCATCTGTCTCCGGTTGGTTGTTTGCAACAACAGATAAATATAGCGCGAATATCTGTCTCTCTTTCTGTCATATAATATATATATATATTATATATATATATAAATACATATTCTTCTTTTCTATTTTGGGACAACAGATAAAAAGTGCCAATGTCTGTCTGTGTGTCTGTCTGTGTGTCTGTGTCACATATATATATATATACACCGGTATAGAAATACATATTATTCTTTATACAGAAGAGTGTGTACATAAGTACATACATACAGTATTGTGTCTATCTGAGTGATGTTGGCCACACATCCTAGTGTGTATACATATAGAGGTGTGTGTGTGTGTGTGTGTAGGTTCTATTATGTGCATTACAGATGTTGTACGTTTAATGTCATGTCTGTAATAATTGTAATTACTCTTTCTCTATGCAGGTTTTTTGCTACTGGGGGCTCCTACAGGACCATAGCAAACAGCTTTCGTGTTGGAATACAGGTTCCGTATCATTGATGTTGGGGGGTATGGAAGAACCAGTGACGGCGGGGTCCTGGCCCACTCCATCTTTGGTCAGGCTCTGCGTGGAGAAGTGTGTGAAAGCCACTTGTGTTCTCCACAATTTCATCCGGGGTGACGACATACCAGCACACCGTGGAACGGAAGAACCCCTTCCTGGTGTCCAGAGAGTGGGAGCAAACTGTGCGGCAAGAGATGCATTCATGAGATACTTCTCAGAAGAAGGAGCAGTGGCATGGCAGCAAACAGAGTAGTCATCCATCACCCCCACTGACTTGCAACGGCTCGGTTACGTTCCACCAAATCACCTGCAGAGCCAAGTCATTCTGAACAGTTTCTTGTTATACTTATTACTTTTGTTTAATTTAGTTCTTTATATGACCAAGTACACGCCGTTCATTGTGAACACTGTCGTATCCACATTTTCATTAGTTGAATGTGTATAATTGCATTAAAACTTACAGATGAAAATTGTGTGATAAATTTCTGTTCTGTCTTTCGGTTAGTTTTACTTAAGTATTCATACATAAACGACCAGAAACGCAACTGTTTCCGGTTTATGGTGATACCTTATATAACTTACATTTCATTATATAATCTCTAATAATTACTTTTTATTAAGTAAGTAAGAAAATGATTATCTGAAGTCGTACTGAACTAGTACTGTATTTGTTATTTGGGGAAACTTTTGTGCCAACATTTAATATTAACATAAAGGACCAAAAAATGAATAGCAGACTAAAACCAAAATTTTACAGAAATAGTATATTTCTGCCCTGTTCCACTGTATTCATATGAAATCATACAAATGCCAGAAAGTGCTAGTAACAAACCTGCAATATTAAAGCTATCTACATGAAATGTAAAGTTTCTTATGTAGATTTACACCAGCCAGCAAGTTTCTCCTACGCATGTAAAGACTTGCACACCAATTCTATGTACAAAACACATTTATTTAAAAGTAGAAAACACATTTATTTAAAAGTAGAAAACACATTTATTTAAAAGTAGAAAACACATTGCTATCTAAAAAAAAACAAATTATATATCCATATATATCCATATATATATATACAAAGTGTATATGTGTGTATATATATATGTGTGTATATATATATATGTGTGTATATATATGTGTGTGTATATCTATATATACAAAGTGTATATATATATGTATATACAAAGTGTATATGTATATATATATTATATTAGCCTTCCTGGGATGTCACTGGACCCACTCTGTCGCCAGTGGACTCCTCATAAACCATGGTGTAGATTTTATATTGAAGTCTCTCACGCTGTAATGCAGGCATACGTTTCAGGGGAGCTACCAACGACATCACAAAACGCTCTACTTCGCAGGCGGGAGGTGGTGGTGGGGGCAGTGTGGCAGCCATATCTTTTCTTGTATTCAAGAATTGAAGGACCTCACGTTCAAAATCCTTCCGCTGCATGGGTCCCTGCTCCCTACGGGGTCTCTTCTGCGCTGATCCTGTAAAGAACACAGTACATGTGTTGAATGTTAGATGAGCTTTCAATTAATTGTTCTTATGAGTTTACATATGTTCTGTGTGTGTGGGTGTGTTTTGAAGTGGGGGAGATTTTGCCACCACTGGATCAGTTGTGTGTGTATTTGTGTCTGTGGTTTTTTGACACTAAATCTACACAAAAAGCACGATGAGAGTCACACCTGGGGCAGACGAAGGTGCTGGCATCACAGACGTGGTGGATGATGTGACAGGAGAAGTAGTTCTCACTGGAGCAGGAGTTGTCACTGGAGATACGGTTTGAGACAGCTCCAACACACCTGCGTCAATAGTTTCTGTGAATCAAATAACAAATAAACAATTTATTTATTAGTCCCGGAGACTCTTCCACCTCTTCTTGCATGTTTCCACTAAACAAAGGCATTGAAAAACGTTAAATGTGTTGGCTATACTTTGTGATAGCTGAAATCATTCTTATTTTTATCCAATTTGTGATGTAGTTTGAAGGTTATGATTGTTTGAACAAACTGTGAAATAAGGGGCAGATATAATAGGATTTCATCTTCTTTGTGCTCCATTTATTTTATCCGACTTGTATTCTTGTATCTGATGAAAGTGTCTTGTATTGTTCTTTTATAATGAATGAACAAACATCAAATCAAAACGGCTAGCAGAGCTTAAACTGGCTAAACGTGAAACGTTCACCATTAAAAACTTACCCGGTAAACCGACTTCATCACTGACACTCCGCCAGGCAACGAGCTTTTTATTTCTGTCTCTGTAGAGGACATTTGACTGGTCGTAAAGGACTGGATGGGTACACACAGCAACGATGAGTTTCTCCTCCATTGTACACAACTTCGCGCTTTCTATCTGTCCAACAAACAATGCGTCACACAGTTGCGCATGCGCACAACCGTCCCCTCGTTCCGCGTCACATAGCTCCACCCCGACTCTCCCTGATTGGTTGACACACCAACCAATCAGGTAGATTTGAGCGGCGTTTGAACGTTTGAACCGCGAAAACTTCAGCTCAGCTGAAGCGGAACTTGGAAGCCGACGCCGGTTCACGTACACGGAAAAACGCTCCTCAGAACGCGCAACACGCACGCGACCTGACGCCAGACGCCAGGAGGTGCCTAGGTGCGTCCACCATTGACTTTACATGGAGGCTGGAAGCTTTGAGGTCAAAACGCTGCTCTGTGTGAACACACCATTAGAGTCTGGGTGCTTGAGGCATGAACCAAGCCATCATAAGGCAAGAATCCTGACCAGGTCCAAATTTGCTGCCAACGACTTCTCTGATTGTAGACAAACCAGGAACCAGCCGAATCCAAAAAACAGGAACCAGTTATCATAAATACAATTATATTTGTGTCCTTAAAATTCATCAATGACAGCAGAGATAGACACATCATCAAGTCTTCCAAGCAGTGGTGGGCAACGCTAATCCAAAAATTAGTTCCGCTATTTCTAAAGCACTAATTAATTTATTTAGGTCCGCAATTTCAAAAGCACTAATGTCTTGTGAAAATTAGGGGAAGCTAATTCTAATCCGCTAATTAAATTCAACAATTGGTAGCAGCAAGTTATGCAATATTTGCACTACACTGCCAACTAGCGGTGCATGAACTGTTATACAGTAAGTTGTTTGAGTTTCAGAGTATTTAGTTTGGTTCTCTTCAACAGGTTTGACAAGGACAAAATGTACCCATTCCAAAGTCTGTTAGCTAAACTGCAGACATATTTGGCTGTTTTTTTTTTTTTCTTCTTTTGTTACTTTTAGTACCACTAGATCGCATGTGTCAAACTCAAGGCCCGTGGGCCAAATCCGGCCTACCATAACCGTTTCTGTGGCTCTCTACACCCTAGAACTTCAAGATAACAGTTGTAAGCATGTTGCTCTCAGGTGATGGGTCCCCATCCCTACACTCCCTGGTCTCTCTGTTAATTGTCTTGCTTATCTCCTCCATTTTGTTGTCCAGGTGTTTGTGATTGTCATGCTGTGTGTTCATGTACCTGTATATAAAGTCAGGGATTTTTTAATTGATAAAGCTCTGTATATGTTGTATAACACAATCATTGTTCCACATTTAATCTATTGTATTGAGGTTTGGGGAAAAGCGTGCAAAACAATTACAAAGCCTGTTTTTATTTTACAAAAGAGAGCTGTAAGAGTAATCACCAGAAAACATTTCAGTCACCCATCAAACACCTTGTTTCTTCAGCTAAATTTATTGAAATTCCAGGAATTGGTAGAATATAGTATTTTATCAGTTATGTATAGGGCTCATAATAACACATTACCTTTAAATATCCAAAGAAATTTAGACAAAGTTATTACAATCTTAAAGGGACAGATATTCATCAAACCACAATTCAGAACCAGCTTAAAGGGACGGTCTACCTCAATTCAGGGAGTTGGATTGTGGAATGTTCTGGAGAGTGATGTTAAAAATGCAAAATCAATTCATTCATTCATTCATTCAACCTTTATTTATACAGGCTAGCCTCGTTGAGTCACGGGGACTCATTTACAAGAGGGACCTGTCTCACTCACACCAAACAACCATCCACTCTCACACTCACACCTAGGGTCAATTTAGAGTCACCAATCAGCCTAACAAGCATGTTTTTTGGTCTGTGGGAGGAAACCGGAGTACCCGGAGGAAACCCACGCATGCACGGGGAGAACATGCAAACTCCACCCAGAAAGGCCCCGGACCGGGATTTGAACCGGCAACCTTCTCGCTGAGAGGCAGCAGCTCTACCAGTTGTGCCACCGTGCTGCCCAATGTATACATTTAAGAAAAAGGTCAAAAAGGACTTGCTCAAAAACTATATATGATGTAGCTTAGTGTGTTTGTGTATTACAGTTAGAAAAATTAAGTAGAGTTATTCATTTTGTGATGTAGTTTGAAGGTTATCATTGGTTGAACAAACTGTGAAATAAATAAGGGGCAGATATAATAAGATTTCATCTTCTTTCTGCTCCTTTCATTTTATCCTACTTGTATTCTTGTATCTGATGAAACTGTTTTGTATTGTTCTTTTAAAATGAATGAATAAACATCAAATCAAATCAAATCAACGGCCCAGTCAGAGTCCAGAACCTGAACCTGAAACCTTCAGAGAGCTGAGCAGAAACCTCAAAGAACTGAAGCAACAATGGAAAGAAGAGTGGGTCAGAACTCCTCCAGAACCAGGAGAGAGACTGATGAAGTCAGAGAACCACAGAGGGTTCTGCTGCTGAAGGAGGTTCTGTTGGGTCAGAGGCACAAGCTGAGGTTAAATTTTAATGATTTTAGAACTTGTTAAAGATCATCCATCCAGCCATCCAGCTAACTGTCTATCCATCCATCCATTCAGCTAAAAGTCTATTCATCCTTGTATCTGATGAAACTGTTTTGTATTGTTCTTTTAAAATGAATGAATGAACATCAAATCAAAAATAAGTCTGTATCTCTGTGTTTATCATTGTCCTGGCATTGTCTCCTGTTGCCTCTGTCTCCTGAGTTCCTTGTGATTCCCTGAGTATGTAAGTTTGCTGCCCTGTCTATTTTATGTTCTTAATTTCTGTGGCCGTCGCGGACGCCATTTTGAAGAGTCCTAATGGTGAACTACTTTTTTTAAATCCAGCAGATTTGACCATTTCACAGACCAAAAAACATGCTTGTTAGGCTGATTGGTGACTCTAAATTGACCCTAGGTGTGAGTGTGAGAGTGGATGGTTGTTTGGTGTGAGTGAGACAGGTCCCTCTTGTAAATGAGTCCCCGTGACTCAACGAGGCTAGCCTGTATAAATAAAGGTTGAATGAATGAATGAATTTCGTGAAACTCTCAAGCTCAGAAAAACTTGTGCTATAACGTCAGCTATGAAATATATTTTTTCTCAGCAAAGAAATAATTGTTTTACCGTGTTTTGTTGTAAAATCCTGGCTTCTTTGGCCGTCGCGGACGCCATTTTGAAGAGTGCTAATGTGGCGAACTTCTATTTTTAAATCCAGACGCGTCGCGTAGGCCCTGAGAAACATCCATAAGTTCACCCTCCATGTTAAAAAGTCTTCGTCTGACTCTTCGAAAACAAGCAATAAGGCTCCAGAGTAACACACTGGCTGCTAACTGCTATAGAGAGAGCACACACCAAGAGACTGAGGGGGACGCTTTTTTGTCACGGACCACATCCGGCGCTGCTCGTAAATACGTTATTTCGTTTTTACTGATAGATAATTAGTTATTAGCGGTACTGCATTTTAAATAAAAATAGCACAAATCCGCTTATGAATTATAAAACTTAGTCAATCCGCTGTAAAGCTAACAGATTATTTAGCTACGCTATAAGCGGATTGCGCAATAGCGCTACCTAGCGGTCGGAGGCCCACCACTGCTTCAAAGTCAATGAGATATCCAGCTGCGTGTGTGCCAATAGGGCAAATCGGCTCACCTAAAGCCTGTCTTCTCCTCAAAGAAATGTTATCAATTGCGTTGAAGGATCAACAGACCAATTCCAAGTCCATAAATTATGATTTGGAAGCCAATAATTCTCACTTGGGTCATCTGGACAGTTTCTTTTTTAAAGAAATGTTTCATTCTCCATCCGGAGGGCTTCATCAGTCAGAGGAGTTCCAGCAAACTGTTTCCCCACCAAGCAGTAAACACCTTAAGTGGACAAACCTGGGCCATTTATTCATTCAACCTTTATTTAGGCAGGTTAATCACATTGAGCCTCGAGGACTCATTCACAAGAGAGACCTGGAAATGTAAGGTGTTTACTGCTTGGTAGGGAAACAGTTTGCTGGAACTCCTCTGACTAATGATGCCCTCCGGATGTAGGGTGAAACATTTCTATAAAAAATAAACTGTCCAGATGACCCGACTGAGAATTATCGGATTTGGTATCTGGATTATTGAGCATGAACTTTCTTGTCTTGAACCACTTTGGCTATGGCTGCCTGCCTGCGAAGAGTCAATGAGGGACAGGACGACACCCAGAAACCATCTTGGCTCCAGCAAACTGGTTGGTCCCCTTAAGGTGTTTACTGCTTGGTGGGGAAACAGTTTGCTGGAACTCATCTGACTGATGATGCCCTCCGGATGGAGGGTGAAACATTTCTGTAAAAAATAAACTGTCCAGTTGACCCGACTGAGAATTATCGGATTTGGTACCTGGATTATTGAGCATGAACTTTCTTGCTTATATGATTCGGAAGATTTGTGACAGATAGGCTCCAAGCAGTTTCACAGACAGGACAGAGCAAAGTGAAGCGGAGAGGGAGATGAGGAGAAGACATCCGCCCTTGACAAGAGCACGTGTTTGATAAAACATTATCTTCTATAACGTTAAACTGTTAAACAGCTAAAAGAAAATAGTTGAAGCTAACGCTAAACTTCTAAGATGTTGGTTTGCATCACATGCCTTCATCTCATGCCAGTTGACGCTGCGTCGACAAATGATGTCTTGTCATGTATACAAATAGTAAGCCAATATGGGTTATTAGTGATTCCTTATTTGCAATTTTACACAAAATACAGACCAACTGTGCGTTACCCACCTTCACATTAATTAATAATAATAATAATAAATTTTATTTATAACGCACTTGACATCAGTAACATATCCCAAAATGCTACAGTGTATGAACATTAAATAACAACAAGATAAAAATCAAAACAAAATGCAGATAAACTACTCAAATAAAAACTGAGTGCAATAAAAACAAAAGCACAATTCAATTAATTAAAAAACTTGATAAAAAAGAATGGTTTTAAGACCTTTTTTAAAACATGTCACAGTCTGTGGGGCCCTCAGATATGAGGGCAGGGCGTTCCACAGCCGAGGGGCAGCGCAGGAGAAAGCCCGGTCTCCCATTGTGCAAGACCAAGACCTGGGAGTGAGAAGAAGATGAGTGTTGGAAGAGCGGAGAGTGCGGGAAGGACAGTGAGGAGTGAGAAGTTCAGTTCGATTCAGTTTATTTGTGCCAAGTCACAACAGAAGTTGTCTCAGGGCACTGTACAAATGCATTCACATACATAAAAAGCCAATTAATAAAAGTTATCTATCTAAGGAAGCCAGCAGATTGTGTTGAATCTTCACGTCATCGCAGTCTCTCATCCTGAACAAGTACAAAAGCAACAGTGGAAAGGAAAAACTCCCATTTAAAAGGAATAAACTTCTACGCTCAGGATGAGTGGCCATCTGCTTCCACCAGCTGGGGTTTGAGAGGACAGGAAGTAGAAACAGACAAACACAAAATGGCAGGTCCGGGTGTACTTTCTAATGGAGGAAAGGCAAAAAAAAATTTTTTTAAGATGGATATAATTGCAAATACAAACAGGTAGAGTAGAGCAAATAAAGACAGAGTGAGGAAATGTGGTCAAATTTTCCTCCAGCAGTATAGCAACATAACTAAGGGTAGCTCAGGAAACCCAAGCCAACCCTAAATATAAGATTACGGGTAATCAAAAAGGAAAGACTTAAGCTAAATATTAAAAGTACCAGTAGTCATTGTGTCAACCTCACGTACAGAAACTGGAAGTTTGTTGTACAAGAGAGGAGTCTGATAACTTAAAGATCTGCCTCCCAATTTGCTTTTGTAAACTGTAGAAACAAGTAAACTTGCAGTCTGAGAGTGAAGTGCTCTGTTATGAAAATATGTAACAATACAATCTGTAATATTAGATGGAGCTAGGTTGTTGAGAGCTTTGTATGTTAGAAGTGAGATTTTGAATTATATTCTGAATTTGACAGGGAACCAATGGAGAGAAGCTAAAACTGGAGAGATATTGTATCTCTACAAGCTTTCATTAAAACTCTGTCAGCAACATTTTGGATCCACTGAAGATTTTGTAAAGAAGTTTTTGGACACCAAGATAATAAACAATTGCAATAGTCTAGTCTAGATGTGATAAATGGATGGGGCAGTTTTTCTGCATAATTTTTAGACAAATAGTTTCTAATTTTAGTGATATTACCACTGGTGGAGTAAAGCGGTCCTGGTAACATTTTTAATATGGGGGTTAAAAGACATCCTGAGCAAAAATAACTATAACTGAAAGCTGAAACCAGGTTGAGGCAGAATATTTAGCAATCAAAACAATATTAAATACAGCAGGCATGTGAAGATAAAACATAAATCCTGATTGTAAATCAAGGCATTTAAACAAATATACTCCATATGACTTTAGATGACTAGAAGTGGCCTTTGATGAGTCAGATTTATCACAAAGCCAAATACAGACTCATGCACTTTTCCATTCCACCCTTTGCATCAATAAACACAGTCCCAGATTTAGAACCACAGAAAAATGCCAGCAATGAAACAATGTTATGAGAACAACTACCACTGCCAAATAACTCCCTGCCCTCCTCAAGCAAAGCGTATTTGTGTATGAAAATGTTTGTGTGTGCAAAAGAGCTTGCATTTAAGTGTACATTCCCAAACAAATACATGGAACATGCTTGTCGAATGTGAAGTCTGCTCAGCTTCACCCCTGAGAGCAAAGTATTTACCACAAGAAGCCTACTCTTTGCATGTTTCCCTAACACTCAAATTTGCTGGCTGCTAAATAATTTGAAGACTCTCTTGGGAGTAACCCATTAAAAATGAAATGACCGTCAAGGTTCAAGTGCAACTTTATTTTAACTGCCTGTTTGCATGGTAAGTTGAGATGCAATTTGAGGTGAATTTGGACTGTGGAAAAAGAAATTTTTACCTTGAGCTTAGTTAATGCTGTCACGAGAAAAACAGCCTGTTGCCTGCATGGCTCCAATCAGCTGTTATTCGTATTAGCATTGAATTTATGAATCCAAAATGTATTTTTCCTGCAGTTTTAAGACTGTTGGCACCTCAGACCGCTTGGGCGGTCACATAGGATGGAAAAGATATGCATGGGAGTGTGTGAGAGAGACGGGTATCACGCACAGAGGTATCGTTGTAGAAAGCTATCATCTCCTGCCACAGTAACACACATGCACC
>JBBPBX010070179.1:0-18662 GCA_038048925.1 Garcialebias charrua
CTGTCACAGCTAAGAAACAAGCAGCTTCAGCTGCCAGAGACACTGGCATCACGTTTTCTCTCTTTGAAACAGAACAAATAATGTATGGTTAAGACTTACCTGCTGATCTTCCTTCATTCACACGGTGGTGAAGCCCGTCATGTTTACATTTCATCTGCGTGGTTATCTCGTGTCGCGTCGTCACTTTTCAAAGCTTTTTTATCTATGAAGCGTCGAACTCCCACACGTTGTAGGACTTATTTACAGTTTTCTCTGCATCGCGTCGGTCATTGTAAAATAGACTTTGAAAACAGTCTCTGCTCTGTTTCCTCCTCCCTCCTCGCTCTGTTCAGAAGCGCCACACACGCGCAGGCGCAGCACGCTGACGTTGCAGAGTTTTTTGTTTTTTTTTCAAACTTTATTCAGTCAGCCAGCTTGCCTTTGACAAAAGCTTTACCGGTGAACAAAACAGCTCCGCGGCGCCGTGAAAGATGCATAATCGCGCGACACAACGAATCGATGATGAAATTCGTTGCCAACACTTTTAAAAATCGATTTTTATCGATTTTATCAATTCGTTGTTGCACCCCTACTTCTCACCCTGCATACGGTCTTTCGAACGACTCCCCTCAGGCAGGAGGCTTCGGTCAATTGGGACCAGAACCTCCCGCCATAAAAACAGTTTCTTCCCCTCTGCTGTCAGACTTTTGAACACTCATAACCATGTTACCTCATAACTTGCCTTGGTCGCTGTATTTTGTATTTTGATTGGGAATCACTGTACAGTATCACTGTATTTTGATTGCATCACTCTAATTGCGCTGTTTCTTAGTAGGTTTTGTTCACTGAATATTGTATTGATTGTATTGATGTTTTATGGTTTATGTTTTTTATGTTTTATGTTTCTATATTTTATGCACCGTTATGCCGAAGCAAATTCCTAGTCTGTGAATCCTGTTCATTGACAATGGCAATAATAAACTGAATCCTGTGGCGGTTCTGGACACGGGCCCACTCGGTCCGGTGCCCGTGTATCACGGAGCCTGGTCCTCCCTCTGGCCCGCCCTCTGAGCAAGAAGCGGAAACCATCCGATACCAGCATAATTTACGTATCAGATTTTTGATCCAACCTGCCGATATTTTCTGATCCATGATGCACGTTGGCTTCAAACTATGGAATGGATTTCCTAAACGGAGGCGTGTCTCATGATCCCAGAGTAATAAGACCCGCCTCACATTCAGGAAATCCATGTCATAGTTTGCAGCCAGCTGCAGCGTGAGGAGCTGACTGAGTACTCTGTTGGGTTTGTTTTGGCATCGTTTTCAAAAAGCGGGTCGTTTGTTTATGGATTCTTTACATGGAGCTGGTCACAATTGGTTATGGATCACTGTTTACATGGAGCTGGACACTTGTTTCTGTCGCAAGATCTGACATATTGGTGAGTAACATGTTAGCTAGCCTAGCAGCTAGCCGACTTTTCATCGTAACAAAGTAACATGTGTCCGCTGTGTGGAAGTATTTAAACACCGCAAGACAACAACGTGCAATGTCTGCAGAGCTATATACAGTAAACACATCTGTGTCACATTAAACCGCGATCAAGTTAGTTTTACGCCGGCCGGACATTCCATCGAGCTCAGGGACTTCAGCTGTGTGTTTTTCTTTTTCATGCCGGGTTGGGCGCTCTGATTACGGCAGCTGTTTCAGCTTCCCCCTGGAGCTCTGTGGCTTCACATCATATCATAATACAGCTACAATATAAAGCATGTAAAACACTAAAAACAGGAACATGTCTGTTGGTTTATGCCATGAACTTAGCAGATGTAAAGCTATTTAATATTTAATTTAATTTATTTATTCATTCATTTAAAAGAGACAAAATAAAACAAATTAATCAAAAATAAAACATTGAATGAAAAGAGTGCAGAAAGAAGAAAAAAATCTTATATCACCCCATTATTTAAAAGAATATATAAAATAACTTTAAACAAACAATCACTTAACTCCATATCTGTAAAATTAACTGAATTATAACCATTTTTGAGTTTGGCTTATTTCAATTGCCTGCTGCAGCCATCTTCAATTCAATTGTACTCAAAAGTTAATCAGCAGTAAAGAAACATCCGTTTATTATTTCTTGAAAGATTTTTCAAAATCTGTCCAGAGGGTCATGAGATATTTTGCTAACAGACCAACACCATTGATTCCAAATAAATAACGCCAGTGGTGGAGAAAGTACTCAAACACTGTACTTAAGTAAAAGTACAAATAAACAGACAAAATGTACTCTAGTAAAAGTAGAAGTACCATATTAATGTTTTTACTTAAGTAAAAGTAAATAAGTACTTGCTTTTAAAAATACTTAAAGTATTAAAGTAAAAGTACTTGCTGAATGTATTACCTAATGCAATGGTTTACAAAATCATCAAGTGTGCGTATATTTTCTGTAACAATACATTAATAGTGTTGAGTCATTTTAATGAACAATGCTGCAGATAATACCGTACATGTTTTTATTGTGTTTACTCTGACACAGTTCACACTTGGACTTGTGATTCTGTGCGTCAGTATTTCAGGGATGACATGAAGAGTTAAATGTCATTAAGTAAAATAAGAAAGAGGAATGATTTTACCTTTGAACATTTTTATTTAACACAAACCAATGTGTCATTTTAACTGCAGTAAACACGTTTAAGTAAAAGTTGTCTGTTTGAAAAAAGGAGCATTAGACCTAACAAAGGAACATCTGATCATTTCAACTCCAGTTTGTCATCAACTCTAGTTAACTGTCTAGTCAACCTTGTAATGGGTCAATAGTGAACAATATTTTAACTTCCTGACACCATTTTCGAAACTTGGACCTGAGTGTCGAGACATTTGGAGACATCTCTTGTCTCCTGTCCTAACATCCCATGAACTGACACATTTTAATATTGCAGCAAGAATTTCTTGTCCAAGTTCAGAATAAGTTGTTTTTCAAAGTTTTTTTTGAGTCCAGTCTGGCTCTTTTGGGAAAGAGAATCTGTCCTGCTGAACTGAACAGTCTTTCAATAGTCTTTCAATAAGGCCATGGGTGTTGTGTATCTTGCTGACTCTGTGGTGGAATCCATTTTGGGTGTGTTAGTGGTGCTGTGGGTGCTCCCAGCTCAATGACGTATATACTAGAATATATGTCACTGGTCCAGCTCTTCTTGAAGGCAGGTCTAATGTTACCTGTCCACTTTTGCAGTGATTCAATGGACCAACTCCCCTCTCGACATCAGTTACTTTCAAACTAATGACAAAATTGGCAGCACGGTGGCACAACTGGTAGAGCTGCTGCCTCTCAGCGAGAAGGTTGCCGGTTCAAATCCCGGTCCGGGGCCTTTCTGGGTGGAGTTTGCATGTTCTCCCCGTGCATGCGTGGGTTTCCTCCGGGTACTCCGGTTTCCTCCCACAGACCAAAAAACATGCTTGTTAGGCTGATTGGTGACTCTAAATTGACCCTAGGTGTGAGTGTGAGAGTGGATGGTTGTTTGGTGTGAGTGAGACAGGTCCCTCTTGTAAATGAGTCCCCGTGACTCAACGAGGCTAGCCTGTATAAATAAAGGTTGAATGAATGAATGAATGAAAAATCAAAAAGTTGCAACGTGAATGTAACTTGTAACTCAACACATTATAGAAATGTAGTGTAGTAGAAAGTACAGATACTTCATGTAAAATCTAGTGGAGTAAAAGTAAAAGTACCCACATTTAATTCTACTTAAGTAAAGTACAGATACAAAGTATTTGTACTTTGTTACATCCCACCACTGAATAACGCTATAATTTTAAAGAAAGATCTTATGCATTCTAAAAGTCCTTTGCTTATGCTTTGGGAATGAGTCTCAGCTACTACCACACCAAATTTTATCTCAATTTTTTGTCAAATTGAATGAGTTGTAGTCAATTTTGTGTTGTTTAAGTTCAGTTAGCTGTGGCAGCCATCTTAAATTGGATGTACTTTAAAAGTCAACCAGTCGTAGAGAGCCATTCAGTGAATATTTCTTGAAAGTTTCATCAAAATCTGTTCAGTTGTTCATAAGATATTTTGCTAACAGACAGATGCAGAATACAAACATAATTTGATGATTTCTGGCAAACCGATCAACAAATGAGTCACTCATTTGTTGATCGGTTTGCCAGAAATCATGATGCCAGAAATCATGAAATTCTGCGATTTTGTATTCATCAAAATCGCAGAATACAGTTGCTGTGATAGTAGGGCAGCCAATGTTGTTATATAATTTTGGACTGAGAAACTGAACCAAGACTTCACCTAACAGTTATTTTCATTATCATTTTATTTGCTTATTAATATATTTTATTCAGTCAATACAAATGCTGTGTAAAATGTTTTATATTTTTCTCATTTGATTTTTTAAACTATTTTCTTTGGTTACAATGGTTAATCACTGCTTTAAAAAAATAAGAGTCAAGTAAGATTTCGAATCGGTCTTTTTCTCCGAGATGAACGTGCCCCTCTGACAAAACCTCTGGCCCCAGCTTGGCCCCACCAGTACAACTGGTCTAGAACCGCCACTGACTGAATCTGAGATATGACCGTTTTTCATTTAGGCCAAAAATAGTGCAGTACCACTTTTGGCCGCTAAGGGTGCAGTACCACCTTTGTCCGCTAGGGTACACAACTGTTCCCACCTCATGTGTCCGACGAGAGCCTCCTCTGGTCAGATTGACTCTGTCGCAGCCCAGCCTCCTGCTCTGGAGGTAACTACCTGTTAGCTGTGTTTGTTAGCAACGGGTACTATTTATCTGTGTTTGTTAGCAAGATAAGTCAAGAACCACAGGACTGATTTTTACCAAACTTACAGAACGTAATTACTTGGTGGTCATTTACAAACTGTTAGCTGCAGGAGATGTTTAGAGCTAAAAAAAAAAAAAATAATAAATCTTTTAGCATGTTTGTTGTTAGCGGTAGCTACCTAAATGGATACTATTTAGATAAATAACTCATGATCCACAGGCCAGATTTTTTTCAAACTTACAGAATGTAATTACTTGGTGGTCATTTACAAAATGTGACCTGTATGAGACATTTGAGCTAAAATTCAATTTATTTATAATTTATTTTTGCAGTGCATGCGACCGTTTGGAAGACGTCAAACCGAAACAATTTAAATCCAGCAGATTTGACCATTTAGTGAATTTATTAAGGAACGGTTAAAGCTGCACTATGTAACTTTGTAGTGCAGTCTGTAACTTTTCTAACAATATATTTTTAACATTTCTTCACTCTTTCACTATCTACTGACAGACTGATGTAATCTCTGAAAAAAACTATAATCCCCTTGCTTCTCTATCAGCATTTATAAAAACACTAAAAACACAGAGTGACCCGGCCTTAACCAGCCAATAAAAACAGAGTTATTTCAGGGTATATGCAGAAATTCTAGAGTTGAATTTAATACATTTTAATACCTTTTTAATACCATCAAAATATTTTTTTAATACCATCACGGCACCGAGCTGTAACCGTAGCGGCAACCTGTTGTACTTCAGTTTAGAGCAACTAATTGTAAAGTGATGAGATTACAGTCATTTTATTCCTAAACTTTGGTAGTAAATGTAGTTTTATAACAATTACTGGATACATCAATTTGCTTCTTGCCTCAATAAAAGCACTGACTTATTTGTTGTTTAAATCTAACCCAAGAGAAAAAGTTTAATTGTTCCCACACATAACATATCTGTAATGGCAAACAAAAAACTGAAAACTTGAAAACAAAACAGTTTAGTTAAAATAATTCAACACTGAACACATGCATAATTCAAAAAGAGAGGTAGAAAAATAATAACTACTGTATTTTTCATCCTGTAAGTTGCAGTTTTTTGCATAATTTACATGCCTTGCAACTTATAGGACGAAGTGACATATCTATAGATTTTTTTCCCATATTTATAAACCATTTGACTGAAATATGACCGTTTCCATTCATTCTGACTGAAAAAAAAACAGCAGTTCATGATATCTATTGTAGTAATAGTGTATGGCAGTGGTGGGCAACGCTAATCCAAAAATTAGTTCCGCTATTTCTAAAGCACTAATTTATTTATTTAGGTCCGCAATTTCAAAAGCACTAATGTCTTATGAAAATTAGGGGAAGCTAATTCTAATCCGCTAATTAAATTCAACAATTGGTAGCAGCAAGTTATGCAATATTTGCACTACACTGCCAACTAGCGGTGCATGAACTGTTATACAGTAAGTTGTTTGAGTTTCAGAGTATTTAGTTTGGTTCTCTTCAACAGGTTTCACAAGGACAAAATGTACCCATTCCAAAGTCTGTTAGCTAAACTGCTGACATATTTGGCTGTTTTTTTTTTTCTTCTTTTGTTACTTTTAGTACCACTAGATCGCATGTGTCAAACTCAAGGCCCGTGGGCCAAATCCGGCCTACCATAACCGTTTCTGTGGCTCTCTACACCCTAGAACTTCAAGATAACAGTTGTAAGCATGTAGTTCTCAGGTGATGGGTCCCCATCCCTACACTCCCTGGTCTCTCTGTTAATTGTCTTGCTTATCTCCTCCATTTTGTTGTCCAGGTGTTTGTGATTGTCATGCTGTGTGTTCATGTACCTGTATATAAAGTCAGGGATTTTTTAATTGATAAAGCTCTGTATATGTTGTATAACACAATCATTGTTCCACATTTAATCTATTGTATTGAGGTTTGGGGAAAAGCGTGCAAAACAATTACAAAGCCTGTTTTTATTTTACAAAAGAGAGCTGTAAGAGTAATCACCAGAAAACATTTCAGTCACCCATCAAACACCTTGTTTCTTCAGCTAAATTTATTGAAATTCCAGGAATTGGTAGAATATAGTATTTTATCAGTTATGTATAGGGCTCATAATAACACATTACCTTTAAATATCCAAAGAAATTTAGACAAAGTTATTACAATCTTAAAGGGACAGATATTCATCAAACCACAATTCAGAACCAGCTTAAAGGGACGGTCTACCTCAATTCAGGGAGTTGGATTGTGGAATGTTCTGGAGAGTGATGTTAAAAATGCAAAATCAATTCATTCATTCAACCTTTATTTATACAGGCTAGCCTCGTTAGTATATATGATGTAGCTTAGTGTGTTTGTGTACAGTATTACAGTTAGATAAATTAGTAGATTTATTCATTTTGTGATGTAGTTTGAAGGTTATCATTGGTTGAACAAACTGTGAAATAAATAAGGGGCAGATATAATAAGATTCCATCTTCTTTCTGCTCCTTTCATTTTATCCTACTTGTATTCTTCTATCTGATGAAACTGTTTTGTATTGTTCTTTTAAAATGAATGAATAAACATCAAATCAAATCAACGGCCCAGTCAGAGTCCAGAACCTGAAGTGGGACCTTCAGAGAGCTGAGCAGAAACCTCAAAGAACTGAAGCAACAATGGAAAGAAGAGTGGGTCAGAACTCCTCCAGAACCAGGAGAGAGACTGATGAAGTCCTGCAGACTGATGAAGTCAGAGAACCACAGAGGGTTCTGCTGCTGAAGGAGGTTCTGTTGGGTCAGAGGCACAAGCTGAGGTTAAATTTTAATGATTTTAGAACTTGTTAAAGATCCATCCAGCTAACTGTCTATCCATCCATCCATTCAGCTAAAAGTCTATTCATCCTTGTATCTGATGAAACTGTTTTGTATTGTTCTTTTAAAATGAATGAATGAACATCAAATCAAATCAAAAATAAGTCTGTATCTCTGTGTTTATCATTGTCCTGGCATTGTCTCCTGTTGCCTCTGTCTCCTGAGTTCCTTGTGATTCCCTGAGTATGTAAGTTTGCTGCACTGCGGACGCCATTTTGAAGAGTCCTAATGGTGAACTACTTTTTTAAATCCAGCAGATTTGACCATTTCGTGAAACTCTCAAGCTCAGAAAAACTTGTGCTATAACGTCAGCTATGAAATATATTTTTTCTCAGCAAAGAAATAATTGTTTTACCGTGTTTTGTTGTAAAATCCTGGCTTCTTTGGCTGTCGCGGACGCCATTTTGAAGAGTGCTAATGTGGTGAAATTCTATTTTTAAATCCAGACGCGTCGCGTAGGCCCTGAGAAACATCCATAAGTTCACCCTCCATGTTAAAAAGTCTTCGTCTGACTCTTCGAAAACAAGCAATAAGGCTGCAGAGTAACACACTGGCTGCTAACTGCTATAGAGAGAGCACACACCAAGAGACTGAGGGGGACGCTTTTTTGTGACGGACCACATCCGGCGCTGCTCGTAAATACGTTATTTCGTTTTTACTGATAGATAATTAGTTATTAGCGGTACTGCATTTTAAATAAAAATAGCATAAATCCGCTTATGAATTATAAAACTTAGTCAATCCGCTGTAAAGCTAACAGATTATTTAGCTACGCTACAAGCGGATTAGCGCAACAGCGCTACCTAGCGGTCGGAGGCCCACCACTGGTGTATGGCATGCTGTTGTATCATGTAATAGGAAAACGTGCCTATAATGACAAATTAAAAAAAGTTCAAGACAAAAACAACTGGACTTTATTAATTATACTATTTATTATACTATTATACTATACTTTGTTTTTTTATTGCACTTTTTAGAATTCACCATGTCCTGGATGACTGAGAATCTTCACTAGCTATTAATGACTCAATCGGCCTGCCATACTCTCCCCACCTCTCTGCTTGAACCTTCAACCCAGCAGCAAGCTGCACCACGGTGGCGAAATGCAGCTAATTTGACCATTAAAGTGCATTTATTAAGAAAATGACAGACAGAAAAACACCTCTGCTATAATTTCGAGCTAACAAATAATTGTTTAGGTAATTTTCTTGTTAAATGTCGGCGAAACGAGCCGCGCTCCTTTTTCCTGTTTTCACCGCTGCACGTTCACGGAGCACACAGGCAGCGACACTTTTTTTTTTTTTAATAAAGCCGATTTAACCATTAAAGTACATTTATTAAGAAAACGTTAGACTGAGACACACCTTTTGCTATAATTTCGAGCTAACAAACAATTGTTTAGGTAAATTTCTTGTTAAATGTCGGAGGATAAAGCCGCGATCCTTTCCTGTTTCTTTTTACAGACATGATACCAGCTGTAGGTGCGCGCGCACACTGACTGACGATATGACGTCTTTGTTTTAGCTAAGGTCCTACTTGGAACATAAAATTAGAAAAGATAAATAAATTCACAGACCTTTTTTTAGACGACAGAACAAGAAAAATATAGTTGTGTAGGTTTAAAAAATTTTAATACCTCGTCAGATGACGTTTATTACTTTTTAATACTTTAATGGCCTTAATTTGCGTTAATTTCATTTACTACCTTTTAATACCTTTTACAACTCCGCGGATACCCTGTATTTTCATGCACGAGCTTCCCCCGCCCACGCCCCCACCTGTCCCAGCCCCAGCGCCGCGCACGTTCTCATTCAAAGGATTGGAAAGCGATGCAGGACTGTTTTGTATGTGACACAAATGTATTAAATTCCCCTTCTTAATCCCTGATCAGGACTTTTTTTTTTTTTTTTCAAAAGTCAAATAATCGCTTCATTCACCGCTCTGTACCGCTCCCTCTGCTGACTGCAATGAATGAGGAAGTGCAGTTGTCACGAGCGAATTAAAGTAAGGTTCAACGTGGCTGCCCGAGGCTCTGAAGATTTCCTGGTCTTCTGGTGTGCTGGACTAGCGCTCCATGGTTTTATTTTATTTTTTTAGAACGTTTTATTAACATATAAACACAGAATATTGAAGCGGCTCCAAGCGGACATGCAGCAGGAGGCGGAGCAGATCTCAAGTTCAGCAGAGCACGGACTGTGGCTCCCCCTCAGTCATATATGGCTCTAAGGGGGAGGGAGCAGAATGCTTTTCCCTGCTGAAAATATTTCTAAGTCCTGCGCACAACAGAAAGTTACACATAGCACCTTTAAGCTCAGGAACCCTTGTGCTATAATGTCAGCTATGGCGAAACAATTTAAATCCAGCAGATTTTACCATTTCGTGAATTTATTAAAGTGAGACTAAACCCAGGTTGAGACGGTAATTCCTCCTTCCAAAATCTCCCTGAAAATGGGCGTGTCGAGAGACAAGGAAGGGTGGAGGTAGAGTTGTGCTTTTGTTCACGCCTCCACCTGCAACAACCTAAAACAAATTAAACCTCTAGACAACAACATACACCAAGCAACAACAAAGAATAAACATGTAGATGTATTTATCTATTCCAGTGGCGGATCTACCATTCAGGCGAAGGAGGCCGTGGCCTGGGGCCGCCAATCAGCAGGGGCCGCCAATGAGCAGGGGCCGCCAATAAGCAGGGACCCCAGCCATCACCTACATCCCTAACATTGCTCCTGCTTGTTAATGTACGTTTAACATAAAAATAATTATAGTTACGATGAAAACTATCTTTAAAAACGCAACAGAAAAAACGGTTGAGTTCTGTTCTCCCCTACTAAAATGGACTATTCCGTCATGCGTCATGACGTCACCCACTAATCCAGGAAGTGCTGTATGCTCGCTGCTGTTTACTGAGAAGGAAGCGGGAGACAGGAGACAGAAAGCGGAGCTGAAAAACGTAAAAAGCGTCAAAAAACAATAACGTATGTTTCTTCACTACCGAAAGTGACAACCTTTTTAATGGGTCGAATTCTAAAACTTCATCAACTGTTAATGACGGTCACGAGCGGCAGCGGCCCATTTAAAAGTGTGGCGGAACCGCCGCCGGTGCTCTGTGAAGATTGCATGGGACACCGGACATCAGGATCCAGGAGGAAGTGGCGCTGAGGCAGTGACTCAAGAAGATGAAGATAAAGTATTTACAGCAAGATGAGGTACGAGTTTTAGAAATTATTTTGTAGGTTGGGTAAAAGAAATCCTAACAGTAATCAGCTGAGACAACCACTATTTTCACGTTTTCTTTCTGTATCAAAATATTAAAAGATATTCGACCTAAATCTTCTGACTTAAATAGGAGAGAGGGGATTATATATTTTACCTACTTTAGTTCTCTGCCCTGCTTGCTTAGTATACAGTATTATTAAATTATTCGGACTTTACATTGAATAGAATAGATCTAAAATATTCCACAGTTATCTATAAAAAAAATGCTCAACCATTTTACAAAATATTTGACTGTTAAAACTTCATCAGACTATCATTGTTTTGTTATTTGGTCCATAGTCCCTCCATTAAATACATTATAAAGCACAACTTATAGCTTTCAGAGTAATGCAAAAATGTGTTTTTTAATAATGACTGGTTTGCTTTGGACAGAAATGCCACTGTTAGTTTAAAACAACAGAATCAAAAGGCTAGGATTGCTAAATTAAAATGTTATCTAAAATGTAAAAATTGATATAAATGAAAAGTGACATTCCCTGATGCATGCTCAATAATCCAGGTGGAAAAATCTGTGACATTATTTGAGTCATTTAGTTTACAGTAAGTCTTACAGTCTGTGTAAGTTTTAAGGTTTAAAAAGAAGTCAAAACTTTCAGTCTTAATTATGGAAACTTGGATAAATGAGAGCCTTCACATGTGTTAAATGTAATAATGTCTTATTTTTTCTTTTATTTCCTCCAACACTAACATTTGTTGTTTTTTTCAGATGCAGTCTTTAAACATGCATCATTAAAGACCAGAAACAAGACAGAAGACAACTTTCATAGAAGTCCAGCTGAATAATCAAGGTAATTCATGATCACTTAATGCTGTAAAAAGTGTCTCATGCCTGGACATCTTGCTGTTCATATCGAGCCAGTGTGTGAATTCATCTCAAAATACCACATCTCAACTACACACACTCACTTTTCACATTGATCTAACAACTGTTCCCTGTTACAGAATATGTAATATAACGTTAAAAGAATTAAAGTTGTGAAAATCTTATAATTTAGGAAAATATATTTCTACTGTATTGCTCACATCTACCCTCTCTATTTGTTTGTGTTTATTTAGTGTTGTTGAATTTTGGTGTAAGACTTGATTTAGAGCCTTTTATTGCAATAATAAAACATCCATCCATTTTCTTCCTCTTATCCGGGGTCGGGTCGCGGGGGGTAGCAGCCTAAGTAGGGAGGCCCAGACTTCCCTCTCCCCAGCCACTTGGAGCAGCTCCTCTGGGGGAATCCCAAGGCGTTCCCAGGCCAGCCGAGAAACATAGTCCCTCCAGGAGGCATCCTAACCAGATGCCCGAGCCACCTCAACTGGCTCCTCTCGATGTGGAGAAGCAGCGGCTCTACTCCGAGTCCCTCCCGGATGACTGAGCTTCTCACCCTATCTCTAAGGGAGAGTCCAGCCACCCTGCGGAAAAAACTCATTTCAGCCGCTTGTATCCGAGATCTCGTTCTTTCGGTCACAACCCAAAGCTCATGACCATAGATGAGGGTGGGAACGTAGATCGATCGGTAAATTGAGAGCTTTGCCTTTTGACTCAGCTCCCTCTTCACCACGACAGACCGGTACAGGGCCCCTTTACAAAGGTTTGCCTGGGGCCCCCAAATGTCTAAGTCCGCCACTGATCTATTCCACCCATTCCATCCAAAACCAAAGGCCTAAAAAAAAGAAAATGAAAATAAAAATAAAACCGCTTGTCAGGAGTGAAATGCAGCACTTCCATATAAGGTATGCACTTCTCATCTCTGCAGGGGATTGGCTCTGCTTGAACCACCTTTGTGACATCAGAGTGTACAAGACACATCAGAGTGAACAGTCCTGACCAATATGAAAATTAAGGTGCAATAACCTCTGTTCAACCCAAAGGACTACCGTAAACACAGTTTTAGACCAAATATTGCCAATTTACACAGATATGCACAATTATGTGAAAATAAACACAGCCATAGTGCTAGATAATATTTCAAACACATTCTAGGGAGTTTATCAGCTAAAAAAAGTTAATTTTGGGTTTAGTCGCACTTTAGGAACGGTTAAGCTCAGGAACCCTTGTGCTATAATGTCAGCTATAATTTTTAGCAAACAAAGAATTGTTTTTACCGTGTTAATCTTGTAAAGTCCTTCCGTGCTCGCTCGCTTCTGTGGCCTCCATTTTCAGCAGGGCAAATGAGGCGCTGACGCGTCGCGTAGCGGTGACGCATAATAGATGCGACCTAAATAAAGGTGCAATCTGTTTATGGATTTTTCCAAATTATTTCCAATAATTGGACAAAGCGATCTATATAACGGAGCGACCTTTCAGGCGGAAAATACGGTACATGCACTCCATACAACTCAGTTTGTAACAGGTCCCAATTCAACTCTAAATAGAAGACATCCATCTTTACCAGCTTCTCTATGCAGGAACACAGGAGCTGGTGCCAACCTCCAGTGATTCAGGATTTCCAGCATTTCATAAAACACAATTCCCTGAGTTTTCACTGACATTTCCCTGCGTAAATCCTAAAATACCAGTTACATTTCAGTCACACAAAACATTCAGAACTTCATCTTAGGTGGCAGCAGACACACATTCAGAGATGTCAGTAAGTATATTGTACATTAGCCTGGCCCTCGCCTTCCTACACAGCTCCGCTCTATTCTCATTTCCCTTCACTGCACAGTCTGGGACTTCTCTCATAGACAACGATTTCTCCGGTAGATTTTTGACCGGACCAATCAGAGAACAGAAGGGGCGGAGTTTTTGGCCCCTAACCCATGCCCCCACCTGTCCCAGCGCAGCCAGCAAGCAGCATGTTCTCATTCAAAGCGATGCAGGACTGTTTTATATGTGACACAAATTTATTAATTTCCCCTTCTCCCTTATCTGGAGTTTTCCTTTGTTTTTTTTCCCAAAAGTCAAGTAATCGCTCCCTCCTCCTCCTCACCCTCCGCTGAGTGAAATGAACAAGGAAATGCCTCAGGTTGTCACAAGAGAATTAAAGTCAGGTTTTACGTTGCTGCCCGAGTCCCATCAGATTTCCTGGTCTTCTGGTGTGTTGGACCAGCGATCCATGATTTTATTTTATTAAGACGTTTTATTAACATATAAACACAGAATAAGGCAGCGAGAGAAAATCAGCAGGAGGCGGAGCGGATGTCAAGTTCAGCAGACCACGGGGGAGCAGCCATTAGCAGAGGCCACGCCTCCAGCAAGAATCGTTTCTCTATAACAGAAAGTCCAGACCCTTGTCCGAAGCGAAGTGAAGGACAAGGGTCTGGTTTTAACCAGGCTAATTGTACATGCATCTGGCAGTCATCCTTAAATATTTATATCCCTAATATATTTATATTTATATATATATGGGCAGCACGGTGGCACAACTGGTAGAGCTGCTGCCTCTCAGCGAGAAGGTTGCCGGTTCAAATCCCGGTCCGGGGCCTTTCTGGGTGGAGTTTGCATGTTCTCCCCGTGCATGCGTGGGTTTCCTCCGGGTACTCCGGTTTCCTCCCACAGACCAAAAAACATGCTTGTTAGGCTGATTGGTGACTCTAAATTGACCCTAGGTGTGAGTGTGAGAGTGGATGGTTGTTTGGTGTGAGTGAGACAGGTCCCTCTTGTAAATGAGTCCCCGTGACTCAACGAGGCTAGCCTGTATAAATAAAGGTTGAATGAATATTGAATAACATCAGATACTACACAAAACACTGCCGCCAGTCAATGAGGACAAATCAATACAATTCAGTTCAGTTATATAACCCCATGTCACAACAGAAGATGTCTCAGGCACTGAACAGAAACGTCCTTTGTCCAACACAGTCAGTCTCCCATCCTGAGCAAGCACAATGGCAACAGTGGAAAGGAAAAAAAACCTTTTAACAGGAAGAAAGCTCCAGAACCAGGCTCAGGACGAGCGACCATGTGCTTCGAGCGTCTGGGTTTGAGAGGACAAAAAATATACAGATGTTTGTGCGAGAGGCTGGGGACACCCTGGACAGGTCTCCAGTCCATCACAGGGACACATATCAATCAATCAATCAATCAATCACCTTTATTTAACCAGGTAGAGCCCGTTGAGATCGAGATCTCTTTTACAAGGGTGACCTGGTCAAGTGGTCAGCAGCACACGTCACATTGGCAATAGGCATTTGCACTTATCAAAAGAAAATAAAGAAAACTACAACCACAGTAAACAGATGTTGACAGTTCAAAACCAACAGGACATGACAGATTTCTATATACATTATATACAAAACAAGCAGACAGACCTCGGTTGTGTAAATAAAGTTAAAAAAATCAACAATGACATGTATATTGGATAAGTAATGGTTAGAAACATCTGCAATGGTCAAGTTTCTTGATGACATTTTCTACTACGGATACATAGAGACAAACAACCATTCACTCTCTCAAACCTAGGGACAATTAGTCACCAATCAGTCTAACATGCATGTTTTTAGTCTGTGGGAGAAAACCCACGCCACGCAACATGGAGAGAACATACAAACTCCCTCCAGAAAGGCCCCTGGACGGGATTTGAACCAGTAACTTGCTCACCGAGAGGCAGCAGCTCTACCAGCTGCACCACCGTGCAGGTGGTTGAACCTACAACCTCCTTCATGTGAGGCACTGCCATGCCACAACACAGTAGATTATAAAATGTCAGTGATACGCCTGTGTATCTGAGAAAATGAACTAATTGAAATCAGTGGCTCGGGGCTTTTCATTAAAGATCAGAAAGCAGAGCTGGCCATGAAAAGCAAAGATTGAACATGTTCCTCCTTCTCCAATCTGAACATGGTGAACCACAACACCGCCATAGACAACTTCAACTTTCTGTTAACTTACCTACTTTGTCCACGCCATACTTGTGACCTGCCACCTGGTGTGACAGCGGGACGCAGCCGTGCAGGTGTGCTCTCTGCCCGGAGCTTTCCTTCAGGGGGACGGTGTCCGAGCCGGGGGACAACTCCTCCAGAGGGACAGAGGACTTCATCATCACCCGAGGACCACGAGCCTCTACAGCGGGTCCAGTTTAAGAAAAGAGGTCAAAAGTCGCAGATTTGATGCTTAACATGCTGCTATTCCGTGAACTGAGTTCAAATGTAAAAGTAGGAACTGTTTGGACAGGAGATAGTCGTCTAGAACAGCTGCTCCTCCAGTTATCGATGTCTTTTTATTTTAATGATGGACACCGTTGACACACGGACCAGGACATGTCGTGACCCGCTGACTCCCCTCGCACCTACCGTGGCCCCGTTCCAAAGGTTTGGACTTCATCATTCATGAACGCTGCTGACATAAATACACTCAGGCAGGCCACATCCCACTTCCTGCTAGCGTCACCGAGGCCAGGCTCCACTTCCGCTCATCGCTTTCAAAGTAAAACGAATAAAAGGCTCGTGAAAAGCAAGCATTCACGGTAGCAACAACACAAGAGGTGTCGTCTTATAAAAAATAAAATGAAAGGAGGGTGACGATTATCCTCACTAATTACTCTCTGACTCCAAAGTAAAACGCAAACTTTAAGTTGTTTCTTGGAGCATCGAAGCCACGTGAGGTAAAATCCTCCAACTTCCGGTTATCTTCCTCGGTAGCTCCACTTAGGTCCAGAAGAAAATATTGATGCGTCGCCTTACCACAGTTCACTGAGCAAATGGTGCGGAAAAGATTTAAAAAATATATATATCCAAAAAACACCGTTCTGCCTGAGCTGTGACAGTTTCAATAAGCACAGTTCAGTTCACCACTGTGCTACTGCTAACTACCGTCAAACCTGTCAAACAAGTACGTTCCAGATGAAAGACCAAATGCAGAACGGAGGTGACGTCATCAGATCTGATGACAAAACAGAAATCGATACTCCAGGTCAGTGAAGGCGGATGCCTCACCCAAAGCCTCGCACGTAGTCCCTGAGACACTTGTTACACAGAGTTGTCGTAACTACATACGTTTCAACTCTGCCTCACCGCGATAATTATTCCTCAACAATAAAGGTTTATTATGTCAACTAAATGTTGATAGATTTTAATTACATTCTTATCTTTGTTTGGAATATTCCAACACTATTGGGGGATGGGTGGGGTGGGGTGGGGGAGTCCTAAAATGGTAAATGGAGCTTCTTTATATAGTGCTTTCCAGCCCCGGCCTCAAAGTGCTTTACAATACCAACCATCCACCCATTCATACACACATTCATAGTAGTGGCAGACTGCCATGCAAGACGCTTTCCAGTCCTACCGGGAGCAACTTGGGGTTAAGTGTCTTGCCCAGGGACACAACGACACATGGTGTGAACCGGGATTTGAACCTCCAACCTTCCGATCGGGGGACGACTGCCATTACCACTACGCCACGGCCGCCCCTGAATGATTAAAAAATGATTTAACTATTAAGAAATGCAATCTCATACACATCCCAATAGCAAGTGATGTTGACAACTTGCACATATTGGTATTATATGTTGTTATTTCTCTATTCTACTAAAAGTTTGTATTTGTGATACATAAAAACTCCTAATTACTCAAAAAAAATTACCTATCGTCACCAATATTTTACCAGCACTGCTGTTATGTGTTGTATGTATTATACAATGCATACAATGTAGGGTGATGATGTACTGTGCAGTGTACATAATTGTTGTAGTGGAGACTGAAACAGAGTCGAGGCTAGAAATTAATAAATTTATGACATGACGATAAAGTTATATTTTGTATCAATACATTGGTCAAAAGGATCAAATGTGATCAACTTGGGATGTTTATTAGCTCTGGAGCTACTGTATAAGCTCAAATATTTTAGCTCTGGATTGAATGCTATTAGCTTCGGAGCAAACACTAAAAGTCTTATCTCTAAAGCTAATACAAAAGCTACCGGTACTCCATCTCAACATTCTTCTGTAGCTATGACAACGCTCCCAGATTAAAGGACTGAACGTCAGATTTCCAAAAATAATATAACCCTTGTAATCCCATGTGTTACAGGCCCAGCCTTTACCTAGAGAGGGTGGTAGAGAGCTACAAGAGAGGTGGGTAGAAGAAGAGTGTGTGTATGTTAGCTTAAGAGCCTGTAGCTGCAGTTCGTGCATTGTTATCCTTGCCATCAAGAGGAATAAAGTTCAACAAGCTTTCATCTGTCTCCTCCTTGTTTTGCCGCCAGCAGAGCAGAACCTATATGAGCTTGTTACCAGCCAAACGAGCTGAAATATAACAAAAGGTAACACATGTTACCTTTTGTTATATTTCGTGCTAGTTTTCTTTGTGGGAGTCAGCTTGTCACGTTTGTTGGTATACACCTACATTTTCCACGTGTAGCTGGATTGCCTGCCACACACTACCCACAACTTGATGCTGTACTTGGCCGGCTTGTTGGGCATGTACTACCTGAAGGGAAAGTCTTGAGGGGCATGGTGGTTCAGAGTATCGCTCGGCCCATCTCTGGGTGCCACAGGCTCTCGCATGCCTCGCTCAGCGACCTGTACACGTTGGATCAGGTTCAGAAGGTCCACGTAGGCGCAGAACTTGGTGCGGCCCATCGGCCTCCAGCCCTCGATAGCCTCGCGTCTCCTGCCGACATCAATATTGGTCATGGCGACGATGCGCTCCTCAAGACGGGGGTCGAAGAATGCCAGGAAGGCGGATTTCACGTCTGTGACGGCCTCGTGAGCGACTCCGGTGGGGCCCGCCGAGTATGCTTGGCAGCAGCAGCCTCGAGCTCCACTCCACGGTCCCTCGTCACAAGGACAACGCTTAAAGATGTCAGCCAGCCCCTCACAGAGCTGATCGGCACATTCTTTAAAC
>JBBPBX010070180.1:0-18661 GCA_038048925.1 Garcialebias charrua
TCACAGAGTATGGAAAAAGAGTTAAGTCTTCATCAGGATTAGTCTATCGGGTAGTCAAATGAGTACCAGTTTTTCTTTTTAGACTTGCAAAACTACTTCCTCAAAAATAACATATCGATATAAAAGAATCAGCATCAGTTAAAGTTCAATGCATTTTTGCATGACATTAAAGCCCCCCGTTTAGCTCTGCTTACGTCCATACGTAGCTGTAGGCACATACTATGCAGAGGTACAAGTTTACCCCTCAGGGCATATACACGCAAAGCTCAAATTTTACGACCATATACGCAAACGCGTTGTCGCACAATAAACTGCCCGGTGCCGGACTGTTTTGTATGTGACACAAATGTAATAAATCCCCCTTCTTCATCCCTGATCTGGCTTTTTCTTTAGTTTTTTGCCAAAAGGCAGTGATTGATTTCTCTTCCGTTGACTCCATGACTGAAATTATGAGAAATGAACAAATTTGTCACGAGCGAATTAAACTTGGGTCCATCGTGGCTGCGGGAGGTTCTGCAGATTTCCTGGTGTGCTGGTCTGATGTGTGGGCTGCACGACCAGCGCTCCATTTTTTTAGGACTTTTAAATAACATATAAACACAGAACACCGCTATGGCTGCAGCTGCCAGCTCACGCCTCCCCCCGATCTGTCAATCAAATCAGTAGGCATGTCAACAAATGACAATCAGCAACCTCAATTTGTCCCGTAGATAAACGCTCTGCGTTGCAGCTACTCAAATGATGTCAAGAATTTGGTGCGAAAATGCGAGAATGAACGCGAGAACGTATGCTAAGGTATGGGGATGAACTGGCTATGTACAGTACGTGCCTACGGACACGCGTACAGATGTACGTAGAGCTATGTGTGAGCCTTTAGTTTATCTGTTTTCAGTTTGTGTGCTGAGCACAAACTATTTGCCTACAATGATGAGGCAGCAAACTTATCGATCTGACTGAGTAAACTTTAGGACTAACTAAATGTACTTATCTTCTGGCAGAATAATATATTCAGCAGCCAGTAGTATATGCATGGTCTATCTATGCTCTACACATAAACATTTGCATAGTAACATGGACACCAGCTGAGAATAAAATGACAAACTTTATTAACAAAATGGTGTCATCCAAAAATATAAAGGGTTAATATTAGGTAAGTAGCATTCTTTGACACCAGTGTGTTGTTTTTGAGAAAGTTGTTTTTGTAGCATATACATTACATATATGGGTATTTGAGTTGGTTAATGAGATAGTTAAATCAGAAGAGTCTGGGTTTGACTGCTAGAGGGAAGTGGTACCTTATAAAAACACACAGACAACCTTATAGTGCCAAGAAAGTGAATTATATTATACAATATTTACAAAATCTATATATACAAACAAGTACTTGAAACCATGAATTCTCCACAATTGTTTTTCTTTTCTTATAGCCATGGGAAAAAATGTTCACAGTTCAACTCCTTGATGGGAGTAAGATGGAATGTTGGAAAGGATCCAATTCAGTTCAGTCCAGAGGAAAATGTGGATGTGGTTATAGGCTTAAACATCTCCTACCACAGTGTTTTTCAACCACTGTGCCTAGGCACACTAGTGTGCCAAGAGTGATCGTCAGGTGTGCCTTATCAAAAAGCCCCCCCCACCCCCTTTCTACAACCTCTTTAAATTTAAGACTACATTGTTATGGTACTGTACGGGTGTATTTTTGAAGACATGTTAATTGCAATTTGAAATAAGAAATATAAAATATGATAAAAAAATACATTTTTGTGTTTATTTCATTCCTATTCCAGACACTTTGATAAGAATGACTGTATATTTAATATAGGCGGATACAGTGTATCTATGTTTACAATTTTGGTTGGTGGTGTGCCTCGGGATTTTTTTTCAATGAAAACACTGTGCCTTGGCTCAAAAAAGGTTGAAAAACACTGTCCTACCAGACTGGAAGGAGTTGAGGGAATTCAACAGTTCTCCTGGTTCATTATAGGGTAGCTCGCCAGTCTGGTCAGCTCGACAACAGACATGATCCGGAATCAGGATCATCAGAATCAGGAACCTTCAGAATCAGGAACCTGGCCTGTATAAAGCAGACCTCTTAATAAATAACCCTGGGTTTTTATCAACATCAAAATCATTTCATAAATATAATCAATACTTGTACATGCTTTTCCATATTTACTATAGTAATTAAGTTTAGATTATAAATATAATTAAACTCAGTTGAGTACTCTTCAATAATCAAATAACATTAGATTCTCAATATTTCACATTAGCACAAAATAGCATTCCACCATTTAATGTACCTTTAGTTAATTACTTCAAGATGATGTCAAAGAATATTCAACAAAGTTTGTTAGCATTAGCACTGAACTAACACAGAGCCCAAACAATTACATGGAGACCAGCACTAACTCTGCCAGCTCCAGACAACAAACAAAACACTCACCAGTTCCCACGGTTAAAACACATAATCAGCAGAAGGTTTCTGTCCCACAAATACACATGTAAGAGTTGAGAGGCATGTCATCACATGTGGCAAACAGCATTAGATAGAGGCTTACAAACAACTTGAAGCCTGCAGAACTGCAGCAGCAACTGTAAAGCCTCTCCCACCTTGCCTGATGAGCACCAGCTGATTTGATGAGATACTGATGGTTGCATACTGCTACCAGTCAGGTGACAAAGAAACCATGCTAGAACAAACACATTGAATGATGTTTGTTCCTGCTGGTTTTCTTTTTACTCAAGAGAATCAAAGAAAAGAGGACTTTTTTCCAAAAATAAACGTTTGAAATTAATGAAATAATTAACAATAAAACATCTTTAAGACATTACTTCTTGAGATAATAATAATAAAATGTAAAGGGGGAAAATACTATTGTAATATAACAAAATTATTCTGATAGGAATGGAGATCTTGGAATGGAGAAATTTACTCTGGTTACATCTTATAGAATAAAAAAACTTGTTTGTTAACCATTAGTATAGCCTGGACAAAGACATATATGTTCTTCATACTTGGTGCTCTATGACAGATGTAACAGTTGATAAGGTGCTAACTATTCATAACAATTTTATTGAAAATTACCTCAACAGTTATCTTTTTAATTTGTTAGTGAAGACACTTGTATCATTGCAGAATCCCATACGCTTAAGGACTGACATTAGACTGAGGTTTAAAAAAATGCATCAAAAATTGAATGTGTAGATTGAATTGTGTACCAAATAATGATTGAAGTTTTTGTTTTGATGTAATACTTGAAATTAATATGTTGAACACAAAACACACTAGCCCATTGAAAGTGTATTTTTGTTGTCCAAAGCCTGTCCTGATGATTCATGCTCTTTTCCAATGATTATTTGAATTTCAGAGTGTTTCAATAGAGTTGTGAAATTGTTAGTAAAAAAGTTAATCATTTTTTGTTGGAATTATTTTTCTTCTGTGTGTATTTCTTGGGCTGACATTGTCTCAAATTTCACATGATTTTATACTAAACAAATCTGAAATAAGACTATAAATTTGTTAAATCTTTTGGGAAAATATTTTTGACATGTTTAACCAATCATCTTTAGCCAGAAGCTGGTCCATAAAATCCAATAGGCTGGTCTCTAGTTTAAAAAAAACTACTAAAAGTTAGGAAGAATTTATATCAGAGGAAAATACATTTATTTATGATTTTCATTAATTGAAGAAAAATCTATTTCAAGAGGGTGATATAGAGAAATATTTTGGGGGGATTTTTTGGGAGGGGGAACATCTTGTGAACATATATTCAATAAGAAATATTATGCAAGTGCTATACTTAAGCAGAAGTAAAATGGAAAACATCAATGTCAGAGGTCCAACTGTGAACTAAAACAGAGTTTATCACACATCAACAGAAGTGGCTCAGAATTGGGTTAAACAATGGTCTTTAAATTTGTGCAGATTATCTAACTTCAGGCTGGATAACAGACCGCTGAACCAAATAAGGTAAAAAACTACTTTTGGCACAAAGCTAAACAATAGAGCTAGAAAAGATAAAAGGAAATTCTAATATTGATGATCTAGAGTACTTTCTGTATGTCTTCACATTTGCATTGCTGCTCATACAGTATATTGTGCAGCATTTATTTTTGGGTTGTTTTGAACAAGGTTTCCCCAATTCAAAAGTCAAGAACAACCAGCCAGATCAATATAAACTAATACAGGTAGTCCCCGATTTACGAGCGAGTTCCGTTACAATGAGGCGCTCGTAAACCGGAAATCTCGTAATTTGGAACGGCCGCCACGTGTCTCGTAAGTCCGGAATTTCGCTCGTAAATTGGAACGGTTTTGCTAGCGCGACTACAAACACTCGTTTTTCATCGAAAAACTGCTTATGAGTGCATAAAAATGATCGGAAACGTGTGTCCACATGTTTAGCTAACGAACTGTGGTGAAAAAACACAGGAAAACTCAGTATTTTTTGCGTTTTTTCCAAAAATTCGCCAGCTCGTAAGTCCGGAACCTCGTAGATCAGAGCGCTCGTAAATCGGGGACTACCTGTACAAGGTTGCATATAATGAATTCAATTTATAATGCACTTTTGCAGTACACTGTTTTGTTCATATTACATATGTTTTGAAATAAATGTATATGAAACAATGACTAGTCCCCAAAGGGATTTAAGGTACCCAAAGGTGACTTTACTCAGTTTGTGTATCTGTGTAAACCTATGTAAAACTTTCTTAGAAATAGACCTTTACTAAGCTGCTTTTCTACATATGTGAATGTTCTTGTAAAGTGTCCTGAGACAACTTTGTTGTGATTTGGACTTTTTAAATAAACAGAATTGAATTGAAGTCTCCAAAGGGATACAAGGTTCCCAAAGGTAACATTAAGCAGTTTGTGTATTTGTGTAAATCTAAAGTCCCCAAAGGGATATAAGGTACCCAAAGGTGACTTTAATCAGTTTGTGTATCTGTGTAAATCTAAAGCCCCCAAAGGGATACAAGGTTCCCAAAGGTAACGTTAAGCAGTTTGTGTATTTGTGTAAATCTAAAGTCCCCAAAGGGATATAAGGTACCCAAAGGTGACTTGAATCAGTTTGTGTATCTATGTAAATCTGAAGTCCCCAAACGGATATAAGGTCCCCAAAGGTGACTTTAATCAGTTTGTGTATCTGTGTAAAACTCAAGTCCCCAAAGTGGATGAAAAAATTCCCCGGTCCCCAATGTGAGGGTAAAAAACAATTTTATCAAAAAATGATTTAAACAAAATTTTCAGGTGACCTTTGTTTTCAGTAAATTTAGAGTAAAAAAACCCACTTAGCAGTTTGTCCCTAAACCATTCAGAAAGGGGTGTCCCCTAAAGTAGGGAGTTAAAACATGCGTCCCCAATGTGGACTTAGGTAAGTTATGTGTGTGTGTGTGTGTGTGTGTGTGTGTGTGTGTGTGTGTGTGTCGCAGGGAACAACACATACAAAAAGGAAGGTTTTCATTTTCATTTATCTTTTAATCTTGGCGAGATTCGATTTGACGGTCCTGCTGAGATGTGCTATCGGAGTTCTGTGAGACTAGAGGCAAATGAAAGTGTGGAGGTGAAGATTTATCAACCGAGCTTTTCAACGAGAGCAAGCAAAAGAGAGATCAGCTTTGGACTGACGAGTCGTCGGTCCCGCAAGTCCAAGCTGGACTCCAGACGTGTTTACCTTGTCGGTGTCGGTGATACTCGCTTTCGTCGGCAGAAGCCGTGGCAATCGTGGTTTTTTGGCTCAAGATAATTTATTCCAGGAAGGAATAACAAAGTTTGAGCTTACGCTCATTCGAAGTGGACTCATAACAGCAAGTTATCAGTCCCAGCTGGATGACGAAGGTCGTTAGCTCTTGACCAAGCGTACCACAGCCCTTTGGGAAGGTTCACATCTCTTTCGAAGCTCCCAGCAAACTCTGAAGCGTTTCCGCCCAGTTAGAACTTAAAAAGAGACTTAGAGAGGAGTTCACTTGCCTTATCAGACCCAAGGTTACAGCCAGCAGCAGAGAGAGATTTGTTTAGGAAAAGACACAGCAAGCTGGAGCCCTTTCATGAAAAACAACGGATTACTGTCTTCTGACTTTCTAAACAAAACCGTCCGGTCTCTGTGACCCGAGACTTCACCTTTAACACAGCAGTGAACACAGTAATACTCTTACAGAATAACACAGCTTAAAAGCACACATCATGAAAATGACAAAAGTTATTCTTTTGATCACATCAGCCTAAAATCAAAGATAGAAATAGTCTCTTTTGGTGACTATATTTATCAGATTACAGCTAAATGAATGATCTTGTAGTAAATGTCTTGCTTTACTGAGAGGTCAGTAAAGGTCATCTCTGGAACAGTTCAAAACCTTAGTTTGACCCTGGGTAGGTCCACTACAGTTCCTACACCCGTTCGTAACACGAAAATCGCCGTAAGTCGAAAATACGTCCAAACGGCACCTCATACATACAAAGGGCACCTCATACATACAGTACTGTATTTTTACCAAGCACTTAGCCTATCCTAACACATTACCCTACATCATTATCAAAAACCACATACTGTACATTTAAGAGCCATAATGAAGGGAAAAAAAGAGTTAATTTCTTACTGGGAGCTGGTCATTTCTTCCTCCGTCTGTTAGCATGTTAGCTCGTGCACCTCCGAGCTCCTGCAGCTTCACGCAGTCAACAGCATTTACAGCAACGTCTGTTAGCATGTTAGCTCATTACTAGAATCGTTGCTCAGCTGCCTCGAAAACCTCCGCTCAAAACAATAAGGTCTCCTGAATTTCCACGTGCAGTCCAGAGTTAGCATATTTAGCATATTAGCCCCTCCTGACCTCCTCTGCTCCGGTCTGCGCCTGAGGTCTCCTGTAAGTTTCCAGCACGTCAAGCTCCCCCTCCCTCCCTCCCTCCTGTAAGTTTCCACTGAGCGCGCGTCAAGCTTCCCCCCTCCCTCCCTCCTGCTCCCTCCTGTAAGTGTTGTTTCTCCTGTAAGTTTCGTTTCATACTGTATTTTCTGCTGTAAAGGCGCATAAACGGTGTAACTCGAACAATGCTTTTCAATGGGAGCGCGTTCGTAAAGTCGAATCACCGTAAGTCGAGACGGCCGTAAGTCGAGGACTACCTGTATCGGTCTTTTGCAGACACGTGACATTTTGCACTCCTGGTCGCCATATTGGGTGGAGACCGGTTCATTTAAACAGAGGAAGTCCATGCCTTAGCTGCTACCTCGTAAGGATCAATGTTGTTAATTGAAGCTAACTTCACCATGTAACGTTCTCTGGCTTCAAGGTTGAGTTTCTCTCTATAAAGGCTTCTGCTCATTTTTATATTTAGTTTGCATTTTGCTGATGTTATTGTTCTGTATCGCACTGTGTTTAACATGGACTTCCTCTGTTTAAATGAACCGGTACACCCAACATGGCGACCGTGAGTGCAAAAAGACATGAGCCGTGACGTCACGTGCAAAAGACCGATTAAGCTTTTATTTTTGCACTCTGTCATATCAAATTTGAGATTTTTTTCTTGTGAATTTATTCCCCTCTGAATGATTTGTGTCTACAGAAGTCGGCCTTCCATCTTCCCCAGACTCTAGTTTATAAGAACGGTTATGCTTTGCCTCGCCGGCCCTCTGTAGGCATCGGCCAGGAAGCTCTTTTCTCAGAGATGCTTTCTCAGCAAGAGATTGATAAGCTGTCCCTGGAGCTGGCAGACATTACACATGGATCACATGACCAGAACATGTGTGAAGACTTCATCCCAGCATATGTGGCACTCGACAAGAAGGTCTGTTAACACCAAAAACATCTAAAAATTAATTTAAAAGCCTTTATCCATTAACAGCTTGTATTTTTGCTTCTTATTTCCTGCGTGTCTTGTAGTTGCTCCGCTTTTTTGCATATTTTACGGAGGATGTACTTTATTCTCCTGAAGAGGAGTATCGTGTGCGCCCCGTGGTCATTTACTACTACCTTAAAGATGACAGCATGTGCATTGTCGAGCCCACAGTGAAGAACTCTGGGCTTATACAGGGGAAGCGGCTCAAGCGCCAGCGTCTGACAAAGAACGAGCGTGGAGATCTTTACCAGTGGAAAGACCTCAACTTGGGCATAGACCTGGAAGTACACGGGTTCAAGTATCACATCATTGACTGTGATGATTTCACTAAGGTACCGTTCTGTTCTCCAACTTTGTTTGGCACAGTTCGTTAGAGAACTTTCCGTTTGCGTCTTATTGTCATTTACTGACAACAGGAGTTCATGGAAAGTGAGGGCATAATTCTGAACGACCCAGAGCCGATGCCAGAGGATCCTTACATTAAACGCCGTCACGCCCCTCAACCTTCCTACACCACCACCCCGTCCACGTTTAACAAGACGTACAACTTTTTCACCATGGATGGACAGGTAAATAAATCCCTTCTGCCCCACATTCATCAAATAAAACATGCATGTGTAGACACCTTAACATAGTAGCAGCACAGTTACATCCAGCGAGTTAGAAGGATGTATTACGCGGAAATATTTACGTTTTATGGGTTTGTGTTGGCTTTTACAAATATCCATCTACAATCTGAATGAACTTTTAAAAGCTTTTATTTTTTTATTAAAGCAACATTTGCAGCAAACTCTTTGTAGAACCATGCTGTTGCTGTTTATGTTCATTTTGTTTCAACAAGTAAAAACTATCATTTCTAACAGAAAAAGCCTTCTGATGCCTTGAAAATGTTTCAGAAAAATCGAATTTGATGTGAAATGAAAACAGCCTGGTATCATTGTTAAAATCTTCTGCAGGATGCAGATGTTTGAACACAATATTTCCATTCTTAGAAACAAGACAAAGCAGCATGGAAGGTGTTCAAAACCTCTTCAGTGTTGCATTTACCCATTTTACAGCTTTATGGTACAACCAGGGCTTAATTTGAGCCGGATCTTGCCGGAACAGGATTCGGGAACTCTCTTATTTTGACAGGGTGCGTTACGGTACCTCTTGGCTTGGATCTGGTAACTTTCAGGCTTACTAATAATTAAGTTATGAATCAATATGGCTACCTTGAACAAATTAAACTTATACTGGATATGTAAACTGAAAACAATTACATAAACACTAATTTTAAACACAACAGCCACATTACGAGCATATAATCTGCGTCTGCAAGTAGCATTTCCGCGTCTACCCTTAAAAAAAATCTCAGCTCCTATGGTGGTGAGTGCGGAGCTAATCAGGTCATTCGCAGGCAGGAGCTCACAGGCAGCCGCCTGAAGGTTCACATATGGAGTCAGACAACAAAGAGCAGGGACAGTGTCTGACTTGATTCGGAGCCCAACTTACTTGAAGGTTTAGTCAAGTTAGGGGGAATGGGGGGATGCTTGATACAACCGAGTGTTTACAAATGTAAATGTAGATGTTTAACAACCCGTTAAAATACACCAAAATGCAGGAAATCGCATCTACTTTATTCAAAATTTTCTGGGAAAGGACCCCCCAGATCTCCTCCCTGCCCACCTGCCATTTGTTCTCAGGCATTGATCGGTTTACAAATTAAGCCCTGGGTACAACGTAAATTTTCAAAAGTACCTATACAATTCTCATTGTTCAATGTGTTTGTTGAAGAACTGCTCCCTTATTCTTATTTAAAAATGGGTATTAAAAAAAGTGAGTACAGTACAAGCAAAGACACGTTAAAGTGATATTTACTAATGTTTCCTACAGAAGTTTTCACACCTTGAGAAGTATCTGGACACCAGTTCTGCCTTCAAGCTGCTTGTGTTTTGTTCAGGTGCTACGTTTTTATGCTGTGTGGGACGACACCGACTCCCCGTTCGGAGACACCAGACATGTTATCATCCACTATTACCTGGTGGATGACACGGTGGAGATCAGAGAGGTCCATGAACGCAACAGTGGTCGGGACACTTTCCCCATTATCATGCGCAGACTGAGCGTGCCTAAGAAACTGAAAACGGGTAAAAAGCAGTGTTGTGTACATTTGAATAGTGTTCTGTAATTTCCTTTGATTAGACTAAGTGAAGTAAAGCTTTCCTTTCACGAGTTATGGTGTGTAGCAGAAAGATTTAAAACATTGGTTTATTATTTTCATACTGTGCAAGATTTTCCACATGGATATTTGTCGTTTACTTACTACATAACCACTCTGTACTCTTGTAAGGAACTTTCCCAAGTTGTTCAATGGAGATCTCCAAGGACAATGTAGAGGAGTATTACTCCCCCAAAGACTTCCAGTTGGGTCAAACGGTGACATTACTGAGCCGTCGCTTCTCGCTGTATGACTGCGACAGATTTACTAAAGAATATTACCAGCAGAACTATCCCGAAATGGAGATGAAACCCATAGATTTGCCAAAAAAGACTGATACTCTTCCAGAGAAGAAAAAGGTAAGAAACTGTACTTTATGTCTGTAAAATCCAGTGCTGGGCAGCGCTAATCCAAAAATTGGTTCCGCTATTTCAAAAGCACTAATGTCTTGTGAAAATTAGGGGAAGCTAATTCTAAACCGCTAATTAAATTCAACAATTGCTAGCCAACAAGTTATGCAATATTTGCACTAGACTGCCAACTAGCGGTGCATGAACTGTTATACACCTTTATACAGTAATTTGTTTTTTCTTGCGCAACCGAAAAATAAATTAAACCAATTCCAAAATTCTATAGGCAGTCAACAGATTTAATGAAAAGTAACTAAAATGATCCTAAAAGGATGAAATTACAAAAATCAAAGGATTTATTTAATACTTTACGTACATATATTCTATTCGGCCACAAAATTAACAAAATGAGAATGATCTTTTAATCCCTAAGAGACCACTTTTAAATCTCAAATACACGGGCGTGTCGCGACCGCATTTCTATTTAAAACGAACCCAAATACATAAAACGAACGACTCACCGTCGAGTGGTGGACACAGAACACACAATAAAATCCTCCGGCCGCATTAATTTGGCTTGAAACAGCGGGGTTCTCTGCGGATTTATGAAGAGACCGAGCGCAAACAGCTAGCCATAAACGTTAGCATCCAAGTTCACCTCTGACCTGGAAGATGTCAAGATGGAATAGTCCATTTTTTAGTAGGGGGATACAGAAATCGACCGGTTTTTGTATTGCGTTTTTAATGATTCGTTTTCATCGTAGCTATAATTATTTTTATGTTAAATGTACATTAACAAGCAGCAGCAATGTTAGTGATGTAGGTGACTGGCCGGGGCGGGGCCGGAGCCCTTGCTGATTTGGGAGCCCCAGGCAACGGCATCATTTGCCTACATGGTAGATCCGAGTCTGTTCTCCCTCTGCTCCCCCTCCAACCCTCCCTCCTCTCTGCTCTTTACGGTGAGGGAGCAAGGGGGAAAAAGGTGAAACAAGCAGCTACGGAGCCAGCATAAGAGCCTGTAAATAATTCGTTTTTACTGATAGATAATTAGTTATTAGCGGTACTGCATTTTAAATAAAAATAGCACAAATCCGCTTATGAATTATAAAAGTTAGTCAAACCACAAAAACGCTGACAAATAATTTAGGTCCGCTGTAAGCGGATTAGCGCTTTAGCGCTCTCTAGCGGTCTGTGCCCACCACTGATAAAATCCTATATAATTTGTTATGCTTTGTTCTGATTACTGTATTTATGTTGTTTGAATATTTTTTTTCTCTTGCCATACCCTCTCTGGTTCCTGTTGTCCAAATTCAAAGGAGTTTCCACCCTACAATGGATTTGGTTCTCTTGAAGACTCTCTCCAGAATTGTTTGTCTCTCGTTCCTCAGCCTCCGAAAGTGAACGTGTTGAAGATGCTGGAGAACGACCACAAAGTGTTGCACTTCAGTGTCCGTCTGGTAAGAAAGCGCTGTTGAGCTTCCTGTTCAATAAAGTTGAATGACTATGATGTACAGCTCATCAAACGTAGACATTGCGATTACACGAATCGTGTGGCAATATGTTCATTTTAAATATTAATTCCTTGCTTAGGCTGTCCTGTGCTACGTTCCAGGTTTCTCCACATCCCGAAGACAAAGACCGACGTTTTACACTGTCCTACTTCCTGTCCGATGACATGATCAGTATTTTCGAAAAGCCCACACGCAACACGGGGGTCATTGGTGGAAAATTCCTGAAAAAGACCCGCGTTCGCAAGCCAGGCACCACTGAGGAGAATCCAGAGTTCTACTCACCTGCAGACTTGGCTATAGGAAACACTATCGAAGGTAATGATTCCATGATTTATTTGTGTTATTTTATGAACAGATATATAAACGGAAAAACTCAGCTCAGTTATTTATTTTTTAAGTTTTCAGCCATCGCTTTGTGATTACGGACGCCGACCTTTACGTGCTTAAATATCTGGAGTCCATTTCAAGCCAAGTCCCTTCTCACACACTGGATTCTTTGAGACAGAAGCTTGGCATGGGGACGACGGGAAACCAGCCCGCTGACCAAAATGGTAACCATCAAATCTGCCCTTTTCCTAATTTTCTTGTGCCTCGAACACCACAGGTGTCAGTTACACCATCCTTGCAGTAGGAGTCACTCTTTACAAAGGCAAAAAGAATAAACGCAGACATTTAAATCTGTTTTTCCTCCATCAGGTGAAGACAGAAAACCATCTCCATGAATGAAACCCTGGATTTTTTTTTCTCTTCACGTTTCATTTTACATTTAATCCAACAAGACTTTTGAAAAATGTCTCTTGAGCTGAATATTTAACTGTGAATTTTAAATTTTATGAAATTTGCCAATAAATTCAATTAATCCTGTACTGTTAATGACAATTCCTTCAACTTCATCAACTCCACAACTTTTTGGAAAGATGTATTATTTAATAAAGCCGTTAACAAAAGAGAAATAACTGGCATGGGATGTCATGTGGCAACAGAATACATGCTTTATGCGAATCCGTTACGTGACCAGGGAGAGACGTTATAGTTTGTATTGTTCTGCGCCATCAGTAACATTTTTCTGGCCCCGTGGACCAGAACAGAAAGCAAGTGACGCTGGCTCAGTAGGACGAGCTGCTGCGACACTACATACAGTACTTCAGTTTGAGAATATGAATAAACATTCAACATGGACAAACACATAAACATGTGCTGCGCTTTTTAGTTTACATTTCTCTGAATGCAACAATGCACATTAACGGTGGGATCGCAGGCTGCGTGGATGTACAAAAAAATACTGATACAGTCAGAGGACTAATGTTCATTGGGCTCAAAGTATTTCCTTGGATTTCATTTTCCAGCATTCAAGCTAAAGTCTGTAGCGACGGAGTCCCGGTGGCGTCACAGGACATTCTCAGCTGGCCGCCAGCTTTACCGACGTGCTGACGAGGAACCTCAGTGGAGGCTACAGCCACCGCTGAGGTCAGTTACTGTGTCACCTTAGATGGATTTCAGTTTCTTTGTTCGAAGAGAAACTCCATTCTCAGCTTTAAGAACTCCATTTTCATGGTGACCAACTGGTTGGGAGACACAAAAGGGAGAAGTCAGAACGTCATTGAATATAGTCAGTGAGAGCAAATCCTACGGTGGCCCCAAGGTGTAAATGAGCAATATTAAAAAAAAACAGAATTACATTTGGAAAAACATAACAAAAACAACAAAAAAACAACAAAAACACAACAACACTTGAAAAAAACGAAATTACATTTGAAAAAAAAAACGAAATTACATTTGAAAAACGGAATTACATTAAGCCAAAGCGAAAGTGGCCCGAAACACATTAGAAAAAAACGGAATTACATTTGGAAAAACACAACAAAAACAAAACATTTGAAAAAACGAAATTACATTAGAAAAAAAACAGAATTACATTTGGAAAAACGGAATTACATTAAGACAAACTTTTTTTAAACTTTATTAACAACATAAAACCGAACACAGCACACACACACACACACACACACGCACGCACGCATGCACACGCACACACACACACACACACACACACACACGGAGGTAGTTAGCATGCTATCCTTTAGCCTTAACAACATAAAACCGAACACAGTACACACACACACACACAAAGTAAAAAAATAAATGTTTGTCTTAATGTAATTCCGTTTTTCCAAATGTAATTCGGTTTTTTTCTAATGTAATTTCGTTTTTTCAAATGTTGTTGTGTTTTTGCTGTTTTTGTTGTGTTTTTCCAAATGTAATTCCGTTTTTTTTCTAATGTGATTCGGGCCACTTCCGCTCCGGCCACTTCCGGTTTGGCTTAATGTAATTTGTTTTTTTCTAATGTGATTCCGGCCACTTCCGCTTTGGCTTAATGTAATTCAGTTTTTTTCAAAGTAATTTTTTTTTTTTTTTTCAAATGTAATTTCGTTTTTTTTAATGTTGTGTTTTTTCAAAAGTTGTTGTGTTTTTGTTGTGTTTTTCCAAATGTAATTCTGTTTTTTTAAATGTTGTTCATTTACACCTTGGGTCCACCATACAAATCAAATAGAAAGTCCACAAGAAGTTCTGTCTGAGCGAGAGGTCAAACTCACGTGAGTCTCTCTTTAGAGGCCGTAGGGGTTGTTTTGTGGTGGCCTTCTTACGGACGGCCTGTTCACGTCTGAACTCCCTCCAGCGCCTCAACTGGAAGCGGATGAACTTCCAGAGGAGCCAAGAATGAGTCAAGCACACGAGGAGTAGAACTGTCATCCTGAAGACATCCAAGGCAAAAGATTAGTGCCCTCATTTATAAACAAATGATCAGCTAAATGATAGAGTTGACTTTAACGTTGTGTCTTTAAAACAGGCCTCAAAGGGTACGCTAACTGTTCATGTCGTAGTTCAGCAGCTTATTTTACTTTGTTTGTGGTTGCCAAAGAAATAAAGAGTTGAAATGGAACAAACAAACTACAGGAAAATTATTAAAAGAGTGTTGGAACAACTAAAATTTGTTAAATAAGATGAAACTGAATTGTTAAAAGTTAAAACCGTCAGAACAAAAGCCAGAATCAGTTTAGCAAAACAATAGTTTAACACTAAAACCAAAAAATAGTAACTAAAAGACAAAACATTAACAATAGCTAAAAGGCTACAACCAACAAAACAGTAGCTGAAAATTAACACCAGGACAACAGCAGCTAAAAGCTAAAACATATTAACAACAGCTACAGTCTCCAACCAGATAAACAGTACCTGAAAGCTGAAAACAGGAGAACAGTAGCTTAAAGCTAAAACATAGTAATAGCTAAAGGCTTCAATCAACAAAACAATAGCTGAAAACTAAAAATAGGATAACAGTAGCTAAAAGCTAAACCATATTAACAATAGCTAAAGACTCCAACCAGCAAAACAGTAGTTGAAAGCTAAAAATAAAAAATAAAACAGGAGAACAGTAGCTAAAAGCTAAACCATACCAACAATAGCTAAAGGCTTCAACCAACAAAACAGTAGCTGAAAGCCAAAAACAGGAAAACAGTAGCTAAAAGCTAAAACACACCTCTAACTAAAGGCTCCAACTAGCAAAAAAGTAGCTGAAACCAAAAATTAGAAATAGATAAAAATAGCAAATTACAGTAGTAGTAAACATGGCAAAACAAAAGACGGAGGCCACAATTTGGTAGCCAAAACCAAACATAGCCAAAACAACTAAAAACTAATTGGCAAACAGTAGCTAAAAAAAAAAACTTCACAACAGCAGTTAAAAGCCAAAAATGTGCTGAAGTAGTGTTTCAGGAGCACAGAAAAGGTCTGAGTGCGTTTTCCATGGGGAAAAACATGTAAATTATTTAAAAAGTATTAAAAGTCCTAGCTGAAATGTCCTGCATGAACTAAACAATTTGATACCAGAAAGGCTTAAATAGCTGAGGCCATAATGTACCGTTGAACTGATTTTCATTTTAATATTCTTCCTTTTTCTTTGCCAGTCATAACTCCTGGCTGGATTCAAAACGTGACAGAATTCCACACTCCATGGCCTCACCTTATCAGAGCAGTGTTGAAGTTGCCCATCTCCAAGTCCAGCCCCTGATTCTCAGCACGGGCCAAACCAAAACCCACGGCGAGGAACACCAGGGTGAGCGTGACCATCCGTGTAAACACGAAGCTCACCGCCCACATATCAAACCTGAGACGGGACAGGAACACGTCAACTTGGCACGCTTTATCTCGTGGACTAAAATAATACGTTTATATACCGGGCTGAAAATACACGTACGTACATTTTCTGATGGCCCTCGTCAGTAAAATACAGGAGTCTGGCGATGTGGAAGCCCAGTTCGGACACATACTGGAGGAAGAGGAGTACCAGACCCACACGAGTCAGACTGCACACAGGAGGAAAACAAAGACGTGCAGAAGATTTAGAACACCACAAACTGACTGAGACTGTTGGATTTATCTTGGTAACTCTATTCTCACCGACTGAGAGCCTTACTTTAACAAATAGGCTGCAGAGATGTGCAGCAGATAAAGGCCGATGTATTGGAGCTGGCGAGGAATCTCCTCCTGGAAAATAAACAAAAGAAGCATTTTTATCATTGAAGAAGAACAAAAAAAAAACAAAAGCAGATTCTCAAACATTTCTCAGTCTGTCTGATGCATGTGCAGAATTTACACGAGCGCTCCGAAGGTCGACATATAAACAGAGCTTATCTAGTTGCGCTTATAAAGTATTCCTCCAGTTTCCCAGGGCCTCCCGACTGACCTTGCGTACTTTCTGGAAGTAGAGCTCCGGCACAGCGTGGAGCCAGTATGCCAGCTGAGTGAGGTAGAAAAATTTCACCTGAAATCTGGAGCACAAATCGACAAAAACATGAAATAAACTGGATGCTGCAACGTGCACGCTAAGAAGACCTAGTTTTGTCCCCCTTTTACATGTTTTTTATATATAGAAAAATGTAATTGTGTTGACTTTGCTACATCCTTCGTTTCCTCTTGAGAAAAAAAAAAAAAAAAAAGTCCAAAAAGTAATTGACGTTTCTCAGCTTTATAAAAGGAAACCAACACATCTCCTAATGTTTCCCTCTAAAATTCAGTCAGAATGTACAGTAAGCATGGCAAACACTTTATATGCTTTGATGTTTTCTTTGTACAGGACACAGTGTATAAATTATAGACAAATAGCAGTCGGAGAGGTGTGAAGAAGCCATGCGAGGAAATATCAAGAGCAGTCAAATCAGCATTTAGGTGATCACGTGACCCTTTAAACATCAGTTTTAATTACATACAGAATGGATTTATTACTCACTTCCTGATTTGGTTGTTTTTATGCAACAAATTAATTATGAGGCTTCTTAAAAGACCGTGGTTTGTGAGTTTAAATAAATTATTTCCCAACATGAAAGTGTCACAGAGCCGCACGCCTCAAAGACAGAAGAATCCTTAATGCACAGAAAACACTAGGTCCGTCACGATAACAAATTTTGTAGGGCGATTAATAGTCTCAGAAATTATTGCGATAAACAATAATACTGTTTGAAATTTGACAATAATTACCCGGTAGTAATTATTGTCAAATTTAAGAATAAATGTTGATTTGTTTTGAGTGTAGTGCCTGTTTTCGACCACCGGATGGCAGTATAAGACTGTTTGAACCGAAGGATGGATAGTGAGGGAGCAAGCAGCGTTTAACTTTGATAAAAATGGGAAGCAGCGTTTAACTTTGATAAAAATGGGAAGGAGGCCCCTTGACGTGACATGGGCTGTCTCTCTTTGGTTCTCAAAATGGCAGACGCTCGGTGTGGTTTGAGCTCTTTAGCATAGCATTTTTCACACAAAGCTTTTAATAAAAAAATTTAAAAATCACTAAACAACTTCTCAGCTTCTTTTTGCAGAGAAAAACAACTTTTTACAAGAAGGCACGACTTTCAGCCGTGAATTTTGGAGCTTTGACAAGATGGAGGGTTTTTTCTGAGGTTGGCCTGTTAGCTTAGCTCGTAGCTTAGCTTCTCAGTTTAGCTGCTTTTAACGATCCAAAAACGTGATTTTGGATGATTAAAATGGATTTTAAAGAGAAAGGGAGGGGTCAGTGAAGAGCACCGAAGTTGAGCCTTTTGTCATCCAGTGTCTTCAGTAGAAAGAGAAAATCGAAGAAACGATAAAACCGATAAATTAAAACGAGGGTGATAATTTTCATTCATCATGCGATTAATTGATTTATTGTTTATCGCGACAGGCCTAGAAAACACACAATAAAAGGGTTTTGTATTGTTTCCACCATGCCACACCCAGTCAGCTATTTTTAACTGTCACTTACTGAAAGCAGGTGGCGAGAGAAAATACAACTGCTATAAATAACTTTTACCCATCATTAAAATGCACAACTTTAAAATCTTTACATTCACTTGTTAGGGTGTAAACTAATGCTTAGGTTTATAATTACCCAATCAAAAAAATAATAATTACTGATCCTCATATTTCTCTACTTAAAAACACTGACATTTTAGAGTACATGCCAAATACAAGGTCAAAGGTCATGTATTAACCACACATGGCCTTTGGCAGGAGACACTTAGGATATTCCAGCAGAGGTTCCAAAGGCTTTCTGACGAAAATATTTACTGCTTTTAACTGACTGTAATCTGGTCATTTGAATTCCCTAACCTGACTAATCTACAGTACAGGTAGTCCCCGATTTACGAGCGCTCTGATCTGCGAGGTTCCAGACTTACGAGCTGCACATTTTTGGAAAAAACGAAAAAAATACTGAGTTTTCATGTGTTTTTTCACTTCAGTTAGC
>JBBPBX010070182.1:0-10257 GCA_038048925.1 Garcialebias charrua
GAAGCTAATCTAATCCGCTATTTATATATTTCTATATATATATATATATATATATATATATATATATATATATTTTATATATATATATATATATATATATATATATATTTATATATAGCCGGCAGCGTTATCAATATTTGCACTACACTGCCAACTGAAAAGTAACAAAAATGATCCTAAAAGGATGAAATTACAAAAATCAAAGGATTTATTTAATACTTTACGTACATATATTCTATTCGGCCACGAAATTAACAAAAAATAGAATGATCTTTTAATCCCTAAAACCACGTTTAAATCTCAAATACACGGGTGTGTCGCCACCGCATTTATACATAAAGTAACCGACTCGCCGTCGAATGGTCGACACAAAACACACAATAAACTCCTCCGGCCACGTTAATGTCAACCGTAGTAGAAAATGTCATCAAGAAACTTGACCATTGCAGATGTTTCTAACCATTACTTATCCAATATACATGTCATTGTTGATTTTTTTAACTTTATTTACCCAACCGAGGTCTGTCTGCTTGTTTTGTATATAATGTATATAGAAATCTGTCATATCCTGTTGGTTTTGAACTGTCAACATCTGTTTACTGTGATTGTAGTTTTCTTTATTTTCTTTTGATAAGTGCAAATGCCTATTGCCAATGTGACGTGTGCTGCTGACCACTTGACCAGGTCACCCATGGGCGCAGTTAGTAGGGGGGACGGGGGGGACATGTCCCCCTCAGATTTAGTGACCCTAATCAGTCCCTTCCTCTTTCCCTGATAGGACGAGAAACATCTCCGATCAAAACTGATGATGAACTTCTGTTAGTTCGCTGATTCTCCAACAGAGAAGCTGCAGCGGACAGCTCACTCCCCCCTCCCTTCCTTTTTCTCTGTGACACACAGCGCAGAGCGATGTGCAGCGCGCACACACACACATGGGTTTGTTCCTATTCTAATGGGGACTTCGCATTGACTTCCATTCATTTACCAGTCATTTCTACAACCTGACCCACCAACAGTAGTTTTCCAAACGGGGACAGACAGGGCTTTTTGTCCCCATAAGGAACAATGGATTCTCAACACTGGGCTGTGTGCACCTGCACCGGGCAATTTGTCCCAACTACGTAGCAAAAACACACACACACACACACACACACAGGCTGCAAGCGTCGCGCTGCGTTGAGCTGCCTCCTTCTGCAGCAGCATAATAAACAACGAGTTGAAACAAGTGCAGCCAGGCTTCAGTTGGAAGAGACTCCTCTGATGTCCAGCTTTTGGTAAACTTTATTCTTCAATCTTCACAGAACCAGAAAATAAGTTAAAATTTTCCCCAATGATGTTTTTTCCTACTGAAAGTTTGTGCAGTTAGCTAGCTAGACCAGGTGATCCATCAGCTAGCTACCTTAGGTTAGCTATTAACTTAAATTCAGTGATGACATTAATAAATCTATTATTGTGCTGTTTTTAATCATCCATCCATCAGGATATTTTCTTGACTTTTTAAAGCTAACTGACTTAGCTCAGGTGGCAGTAAAAAAAAACTAATACTTAATCCATCTCGTCTCTCTTGATGTAGGAGCTCAGAAAGACAGCACTCAGAACGTAGGGACAGAGTTCTGTCAGGTGAGTGATAAAGGTGCTGGGCTGTTGTGAATTAAATATAAAGTGTTTGCTCAAATTAGTATTTATTTTTAGTATATTCTAGTCAGTTGGGCAAACTTCATGAAACAAATGACTGATCTAAAGACAAACTACAGCATTAACAACTTTATTTAAGTCTCATTTCTAGGAAGTGGTAGAAATAGTTTTTCATAATTAGAACTTGATGTTTAAATAAAAGATCTATAAATAAATTTCTCAGTCCATCCATCAAAAGCTTTCTAATCAGTTCCAAATATCCATGTATCAGTTTTTCTTAATATTTACATACAGGTTAACAAAACTGAAAAAACAGTTATAGTTTTTGTAACCCTTTTTTGGCACAGTTTCATTTTATGTTCATGATTTCATGTCAGTTTGTTATGAGTGGGCCTATCACTAAATCAGGAAAGAAATGCCTCCTAAATTCACTGTTGGTGGTTATCAATATCACTTTTTTCATTGGGTAAAGTTATTATAATTTATAAACATGCATTTGAGTGCCATCATTGCTTGGCACAATGACATGTTGTGTTACAAATAAAACTAAATCAAGAATAAACAATATTAAAGTAAATGATGATTTGTGTCTCATTAATTGTATTAGCAGCTTTAGTGGGTTACGCCAATTGAAAACATGGTTGCGATCAACCATGACTCAAAAAAGGCTTAATGGCATTGCTGTGTGCCATATTCACCAAGAGAGGCTTGACAGACTAGACAGAAAGGACATTGCTCAGCAATATGTTCAGGGTAATGCAAAGAGGAGAGATGTTTTTGGGTCCTTCATTGAGTCTGCTTCTAGGAAGTAAATAAAAAGTAGAAAGGATGTTACTGTTCATTTTAAATGTGAGTTTAATTGACAGTATTCAGATATTTATGTAAATATGTTCTTTACACTTCTGAGTTCACACAATGTTGAAATGTTGCAATAAAATGTATTAGAGGGAAGTTTTGGTGGATCAGTCATATTCCTTACAAATTACAGTTTAACAATGTATGGTTAGTGTTGACTTGGAAGATGTTTAACAATGTTCATTGTTCTTCCTTAATTTCAAATAATTCTATAATGCCATTTTATTACAAATTATTCACTCAAACGCTATTATGAAAGTAACTAATCAAATTACTAAAAATTACTTGGATGGAAATCATTTGCTGAAAACTTGGTCCCCCCCAGTTCAAAAATCCTATCTGCGCCCCTGCCCTTGTAAAAGAGATCTCGATCTCAACGGGCTCTACCTGGTTAAATAAAGGTGATTGATTGATTGATTGATTGATAATTTGGCTTGAAACAGCGGGGTTATTTACGGATTTCATTAGTAACCCAGCACTACCGGTGTAACAGGTAGACACAGTTAGCGTCTATAGGTAGTCAACAGATTTAATGAAAAGTAACTAAAATACATAAAAATAACGACTCACCGTCGAATGGTCATCACAAAACACACAATAAAATCATCCGGCCACGTTAATTTGGCTTGAAACAGCGGGGTTATTTACGGATTTATGAAGACACCGAGCGCAGCCAGCTACAGAATTAGCCCCTGAGTTCAACTATGACCCGGAAGTTGTCAAGATGGAATAGTCCATTTTTAGTAGGGGGATAAAGAAATCGACCGTTTTTTTATTGCGTATTTAATGATCGTTTTCATCGTAACTATAATTATTTTTATGTTAAATGTACATTAACAAGCATGAGCAATGTTAGTGATGTAGGTGACTGCACGGGGCGAGGCGGGGCCGGGGCCACTGCTGAAATGGGACCCCCAGGCATTTACCTACATGGTAGAGCCGAGTCTGTTCTCAGCTCTGCCCCCCTCCCCCTCACACCCTTTCCTCCTCTGCTGTTTACGGTGGGGAAAAAGGTAAAAAACAAGCAGCATAAGAGCTTGTAAATAAGTTTATTGGTTTTTACTGATAGATAATTAGTTATTAGCGGTACTGCATTTTAAATAAAAATAGCACAAATCCGCTTATGAATTATAAAAGTTAGTCAATTCACAAAAACGCTGACAAAAAGTTTAGGTCCACTGTAAGCGGAATAGCGCTTTAGCGCTCTCTAGCGGTCTGATACAATATATATATATATATATATATATATATATATGTATATATATGCACATTTTTGAAAGTACAGAGCTATATCTTTCAATAAGTCTCTCTCTGGTGTGATGGTGGATTCACACCGAACCGATTTTCAACCTCCAAAAAGCTCCTCACGCACGCAAGTGGACGCACTTTGTGTCCAGACCAAAAAGCCAGAAGCGAAACTGCTGCGAAAACTGCTGCGCAGGGTTGCCAGATAAGAATTAATGAATCATCTAGTACTGTTGCTTATTTTTTATTTTTTTTACCCAAACTGTCATATTTGCTGCGTGAGGGTCTGATAAGATTAATAGTGTGTTGAGTTTAGTGAACATTTGCACTGAAAAGGGGTAAAAAAAAATAAATAAAATTCATGTTTATCTGGCAACCCTGCTGCTGCGGGGTGTGTGGGAGGAGCTTACCGGTGTACCGAGTCGTCAATGCACTCCGCGAGGCGAGGAGCTTTTTATTTCTGTCTCTGTGGAGCAGACTTGACTGGTTGTGAAGGAATTGTCGCGAACACACAGCTACAATGAGTTTCTCTTCCATATTCCATGACTCCGCGGGTTTTTTCTGTGTTCCACAAACAATACGTCACATGCGCAATGGTTTCCGCGTCACTGGTTTCCGCGTCACATAGGGACTCTCCCCCTGACCCCCTCTCTTCTCCCCCGACTCTCCCTGATTGGTTGACACCCCAACCAATCAGGTAGAGTTGAGCGGCGTTTGAAAGTTTGAACGGCGAAATCTTCAGCATGTTGGAGGCGTGCTTTGGAGGCTGACGCGGGTTCACGTGCACGGAAAACGCTTTCCAGCACGCTCAACACGCACGTGGCGTGACGCCCGACGCCAAGACGCGGCTGGAGGCCGTCCCCCATTGACTTTGCATGTAAACCGGACGCTCCTGCAGTTGAAAACGCGTTCGGTCTGGATCCACCATAAGAAAGCAACTCTCTCAACTGAAGAAGCAATGCTGTTGGAATGTGGGGGTTATTTGTGGGGGGAGTATGTTAATGAAGATTCTCAGTGTGGGGGAGTGATCTTTTGTTTTGTCCTACTGGAGGTGATATGCTGGAGAAGATTCTCAGGAGGGGATGTTTACTTACTATTCAAACCCACAAACAAAGATCTCCAGCCCCAGGGGCCCAGACACCTAATGGAAGGTGAATACTTTAAAATTGTCATTTGACAAACTCACAGTAGTTCTAATAGTAGTCTGAATTTCCTGGGTTTACCAGTGTTAAGAAGTCTAGTACCCAGTTACAAATGGAGGGGCTTAGTCCAAGTGTGGATAGTTTGTCCATCAGAGTTTGGGGGATCATGGTGTTGAAGGCAGATGTGAAGTCCACAAAGAGCATACGGACGTAGGAGTCTTTCTGATCCAGGTGGGTGAGAGCAGTGTGGACCACGGAAGAGATGGCGTCCTCTGTTGATCGGTTCTCACGGTAAGCATACTGATGAGGGTCCTCGTTGATGTTGACGGTTGTTTTGATGTGGGTCATGACCAGTTTTTCGAAGCATTTTGCGACTATCGGGGTGAGGGCCACCGGCCGATAGTCATTCAGACCAGTCACTGTGGAGCTTTTTGGGACTGGGATGATGGTGGCAGTCTTCAGGCAGGTGGGAACTGTCTCCAGGGCAAGTGAGGTGTTGAAGATGTCAGCCAGCACCTCACAGAGCTGGTCCGCACATTTCTTCAGAACTTTCCCGGGGATGTTGTCCGGTCCAGTTGCTTTATGAGGGTTGATCCTTCTGAGACTACTCCTCACTTCTGCTGCGGTCACGCTGAGATGCTCTTCATCTGGTGGTGAGGAGAGTCTGGTGCTGGCTGGTCTGTTTGGGTCTTCAAAGCGAGCATAAAACTTGTTGAGGGCATCAGGCAGAGCTGGGTCTTTGGGGCATTGTTTGTTCCTGCCTTTATAATCAGTTATGCATTTGATGCCCTTCCACATGCTCCGTGGGTCTTGTGAGGTGAACTGACCCTCGATCCTCTGTGCAAATGTGGCTTTGGCCCTCTTAATGCCAGCAACCAGCTCTTTCCTGGTCTTTCTCAGCTCCTCTGAGTCTCCAGACTTGAAGGTTGTTTAAAACTTGCTTCTTCCATCTTCGAAACATCTCCAGACTTCGCCCATCCCTAACTTTTTCCGATGCTGAGAAGCTCGTCCATGCTTTTGTCTCCTCCAGGCTCGACTACTGCAACTCCCTGTTTATTGGAATCCCTGCCAAAAACCTTCAGAAACTTCAATATATTCAAAACAGTGCAGCAAGGATCTTGTTGAGAGTTCGTAAATTTGAACATATTACGCCCATTCTCCATAACCTTCATTGGCTTCCTGTCGCCTACAGAATTCAGTACAAAACTGCTCTCATTACACATCAATGCTTACATGGAGCTTCACCAGATTATCTGAAGGATATTCTTATTCCATACTCATCCACCCGGTCGCTGCGGTCACAGAACAGTAATCTCCTTCACGTTCCGAGAACCAAATTAAGGACCATGGGAGACCGGGCTTTCAGTGTGGCTGCCCCCCGCCTGTGGAACTCTCTTCCTGACTGTCTGAGAGCCCCACAGTCTGTGGTTGACTTTAAGAGCGGCTTGAAGACCTTTCTTTTCGACCGAGCATACTCTACCTCCTCATGATTCTACTTTTGATCTTAGTTGATATTGTTATTGATTTTACTTGTTTTTTACTTGTTTTATTGACATTTAATTCTGTTGCACCTTGTAGCACTTTGAGATTTTCATTAATGAAAAGTGCGTTATAAATTGAATTCATTATTATTATTATTATTATTAAGGCAGTGTTCCTGGCTGCCAGCAGGGTGCGAACCTCTGCATTTAACCAGGTTTTGTGTTGGGGTAACATTTAACATATTTTTTTATGGATACATTTTCAGAGCATGTGCTAATATAACCCAGAACTGAGGATGCATAAAGTTCGAGATCCACTGAGCTTCCATCAGCAGCAACCTGCCTGAAAACACTCCAATCAGTTTTTTCAAAGCAGTCTCTCAGCATGGGGGTGCTGTTCTGGAGCCAACATTTGACTTCCTTTTGTTCTGGTTTGAAGCGTCTCAGTAGGGGGAGTTGTGCTGGGACCATGAGGAGGGATAAATGATCAGAAGCCCCGAGTGGTGGGCATGGTTTCGCTGTGTACGCGCCCCTTACATTTGTGTAGACGTGATCGAGCGTGTTACTCCCTCGTGTCGCTATGGATACGTGTTGATTAAAGGTTATGAGACAGTCCTTTAAATTCACGTGGTTGAAGTCACCTAAAACAATGCAAAGCCCCTCTGGGTATTTACACTGCAGCGAGCTGATTAAGTCATGAATTTCTTCCAGGGCGACATTAGCATTAGCATCAGGAGCGATGTAGATAACTGTGATAAGGATCACTGAATAGTCGCGGGGTAGATAATGGGGACGGCACCTCACTGTGATCAGCTCCACAGCAGCTGTGCAAAGGCTTTTAATAACAGCACAGTTTGAGCACCAGTTCGTACTCACGTACACACAAACACCCGCCTCGTGTTTTCCCCGTAGTCTCTGTGCAATGATCCGCTCTGAAAAAGAGTCTGTCATCCAGTTCATACACAGAGTCCGGCGTTTCCTTAGAAATCCACGTTTCCGTCAGGCAAAGCACAGAGCACTTCTTCATTTCCTCCGACGTTGTCACTCTCAGACGAAGCAAATCCATTTTGCTGTCCAGCGAGCGGACGTTAGACAGAAAAAGAGCCGGCATCGGGGGTCTCCCGGTTTTAGCGTCAGCCCTCAGTCTCACCATAATCCCCGCCCGGCAGCCTCGCTTCTGACGCCGGGAGCACCGCTTCCTTTTCTTTTCACCGGAGCTTGAGCCGGAGCACCTCCGCTGTAGCTTCCAGGTGGAAGACTTCAAAAGCCGCATCCTGCCGAGCGTAGATTTGAGTTTGTTACTGATTTCAGCTGTTCCCTGTGGCAAATCCGCTCCAATTCTCAACAGTTCAGTTTGGCTATAATTCACCCGCATAAAAGTGCAGAGTCAGGTACAGAATCACTATTAAAACTTCTAAAAGCTAGAGATGAACTGGGAGCCCATGAAGCTGCTGCCGGTCGGAGCGCGGCCATCTTCAAACTTTAGTGTATGATGAAGATTTATTATTTACATTTACAAATTGGAATCTATCAGATGAATATGATTTAAACCAATTTAGAGTCATTCCTGTAATTCCAACATCATATTCAAGTATCTGTAGTAGAATATGATCAACTATATCAAATGCAGCACTGAGGTCTAACAGGACCAGTGTAGACACAAGTCCATTATCAGAGGCCATGAGAATATCATTAGTAACTTTCACCAGTACATATTCAGTGCTGTGGTGAGATCTAAACCCTGACTGAAGCTCTTCAAATAATTATTTATTTGCAGATGATCACATCACTGACCAGCGAATATTTTCTCTAGAATTTTTTAGATGAAAGTTAAGGTAGATTAAATGTAGGTCTATAATTGGCTAGGATTGCTGAGTCAAGGTTATGTTTCTTAAGTAAAGGTGTAATTACAGCACTCTTAAAGCTCTGTGATACGTAACCGTTTATTAGAGACGAATTAAGCAGATCCAAGACGTGGTTATAAATTAAGGGAAATACGTCTTTAAATAGTCTGGCTGGGATGGGATCTAGCAGACATGTGGATGGTTTGGATGAAGCTATTATTTTTGACAATTCAGAGAGCTCAACAGGACAAAAACAGTCCAAACATAAACCATGTTCTAGTGACATTTTTAAAGTTGTCCTATCTGACACTAGCCTGGTTTAAACCAGACCCTTGTCCTTCACTTCGCTTTGGACTAGGGTCTGGCATCTCTGCCATAGACAACGATTTCTCCTGGAGATTTTTGAATGGACCAATCAGAGAACAGGAGGCAGAGTTTTGTTAGTTTAGCCTGGCGAGGTCCAGGCTATCAGATAAATTGCTCAGAAACCACTCGGTGGATATTTTTTCTGCCACCAGTGTGTAATTATATGTCTTTAATTTACTGACTGTTGGCCTAGATGAAACATTTGAGATAAAATTCGATTTTTTATCATTTATTTTCGTAGCGCACCCGAGGCTGTTTGGAAAATATCAAACCGAAACTATTTAATATCCAGCAGATTTGACCATTTCGTGAATTGATTTAGGAACTGTTAAGCTCAGGAACACTTCTGATATAACGTCAGCTATGAAATATATTTTTTCTCAGCAGAGAAATAATAGTTTTTTACCTTGTTTTGATGAAAATTCGTTCGTGGCGGCAGCCATTTTGAATGACGACGTCAGTCGACATCGTTCAAAACTCCGCCTTCTGCTCTCTGATTGCTCAGGAACACTTCTGATATAACGTCAGCTATGAAATATATTTTTTCTCAGCAGAGAAATAATAGTTTTTTACCTTGTTTTATTGAAAATTCCTTCGTGGCGGCAGCCATTTTGAATGACGACGTCAGTCGACGTCGTTCAAAACTCCGCCTTCTGCTCTCTGATTGGTCCGGTCAAAAATCGGCCGGAGAAATCGTTGTCTATGGGAGGAATCCCAGACTGTGCAGTGAAGGGAAATGAGAATTGAGCGGAGCTGTGCAGGAAGGCGAGGGCCAGGCTAATCTGACACAGAACCAGAGGCGATATGCAATGCAAATTTAATCAGCCAGTTCAGGCAAACCAGTTACTGTACTGTACTGCCTGCTGGTGAAGGGTGAAACAGCAGTAATCGTGTATGCATGTGTCTGCCATCTTGCTGTGATGTAGAATCTTGTTCATTCCAGTGATGTCGTCTAGACCTTTAGTTGGGCCACCCATGGTGGTAAGTGATGAAGGGCAACCCTAAGACTCAACTGTGGAAGTTGTGGAAGATGACATCATCAGTAAAGCCAGATGAAGGCTGCAACAGAACTCTTGCCTCCCCAGTCACTGTGATTCTCATGCCACTCAGCCACTGGAGCCAGGCCCCGTTCTGCCAAGGACCACGTGTTGGCTGCAGTGGCATCAGTTTCCCCATGCTCAAAGACATCACGCAGTGGTGTTATCTGTATTACACCCCAGATATTAAAAGTCCTGTGGCAATCAGGAGGTGGCAACAGGCCAGTGTAGTCTGGAAGTTCCCAGCTGTGAGCGAGCACATGAGCGGTGGGTGTCAGATTCAGTCGTCAGCTCTTAGACTAAGACAGAAACAGCTTCTTGCCTGTTGTACCCATGACCCCGATCACCCCAGTACAGGAAGGAGGTTAGAAAGGGTATACCTTAAACATAGCCTGCCTCTATAAACCTGCCTCCAGAATATCAGTGCATTTGAGGTCAGAATCACCAGCAGTGCACTTGAGACAAACCATCTGCAATGTTTACAAAATATTCCCAGGATAGGTTTGGAGGATCAGTACCCCAACTTCTGCATTTTAGAGGAGAACAGCACCTCCTCTAATAGGACCTCTTCTTATTGGGGGAGTCATTGTAGCATTAGCTCCAGAGCTAATACACACACACATACACACACACACACAACAATAAAAAAAAA
>JBBPBX010070184.1:0-12741 GCA_038048925.1 Garcialebias charrua
ACTGTCCCTCCTCTGGACATGTCCAAACCACTGTCCCTCCTCTGGACATGTCCAAACCACTGTCCCTCCTCTGGACATGTCCAAACCACTGTCCCTCCTCTGGACATGTCCAAACCACTGTCCCTCCTCTGGACATGTCCAAACCACTGTCCCTCCTCTGGACATGTCCAAACCACTGTCCCTCCTCTGGACATGTCCAAACCACTGTCCCTCCTCTGGACATGTCCAAACCACTGTCCCTCCTCTGGACATGTCCAAACCACTGTCCCTCCTCTGGACATGTCCAAACCACTGTCCCTCCTCTGGACATGTCCAAACCACTGTCCCTCCTCTGGACATGTCCAAACCACTGTCCCTCCTCTGGACATGTCCAAACCACTGTCCCTCCTCTGGACATGTCCAAACCACTGTCCCTCCTTGGACATGTCCAAACCACTGTCCCTCCTCTGGACATTTTTGTATATCTCACCAGGTGTCAACGCTACAGTGATAACCAGTGACGCTTGTGTTGGCATGCAAAAAATCCCCTTCTCTGCACATCACACTGTCGTCACGTCTACTCCCATAAAGACAACTGGTCTGGAAGAGCACATGGAAATGGAACTTGAGGGCACTAGCTCAATGTTCATTCCTGAAGAGCTGGACCCAACTTATGATGCTGATGAATCTATCACAGATTTAACCACATCTGCAGACATGTCGTGAGTAAATGATTATCTATTTAGTGAACTTCATATAACATATATCAATTCAAATGTAAATGTCTTTTAAATTTTTATTTTCAGAAACATCACACCAACTACAATACACAATGAGAAAAAATATATTGTGTATGAGACCAACATTTTAGAGTTGTTCAAGGAGTGTCCTGTGTGCAAGCACACATGTACCGTTAACAAGCGACAACGCGGCACATTCATCTCCGTGGTGCAGAACTGCCCCCACTGTGAGTACAGTAGGACCTGGAACAGCCAGCCACTACTACGTAGCACTCCAGCAGGAAATCTTCAACTCTCAGCTGCAGTATATCTCTCTGGAGCATCATTTATAACAATACAAAAGGTATTTCAAATTTTCATACTTTTTAAATTTAATCGGAATTTAAATATCATAATCTTGTGTCAGTTTATAAAATTGACTATTTTTTTTTTGTGTGTGTGTGTGTGTGCCATCAGGTCTTCAGGGCTTTGCACCTACAACTCTTTGTTTACGAAACTTTTCGTCAACACGCAAGAACTTATATTGAACCTGCTATTATCAGCAAATGGAAGGCATCCCAGAATGACATGCTGCTCCACCTCAGCAAGGAAAATGTCATCCTTGGTGGTGACATGAGAGCAGACTCTCCAGGTTAGTTATATACTAATTAAAGGTGCTATGTGTAACTTTCAGCCGCATGAGTTTTCTCCGCAGGGTGTGCTGGACTCTCCCTTAGAGATAGGGTGAGAAGCTCAGTCATCCGGGAGGGACTCGGAGTAGAGCCGCTGCTTCTCCACATCGAGAGGAGCCAGTTGAGGTGGCTCGGGCATCTGGTTAGGATGCCTCCTGGACGCCTCCCTGGTGAGGTGTTCCGGGCATGTCCCACCGGGAGGAGACCCAGAGGAAGACCCAGGACACGATGGAGGGACTATGTTTCTCGGCTGGCCTGGGAACGCCTTGGGATTCCCCCAGAGGAGCTGCTCCAAGTGGCTGGGGAGAGGGAAGTCTGGGGCCTCCCTACTTAGGCTGCTACCTCCGCGACCCGGCCCCGGATAAGCGGAAGAAAATGGATGGATGGATGGATGGATATGTAACTTTCTGGAGAGCATAGAACTTAGAAATATTTTCAACAGGCAAAGCATTCTCATCCCTCCCCCTCAGAGCCATATATGGCTCTGCCCCCTTGCTCTGCTGAAATTCAAATTCAAGCTCTGTTTTTATTTGCTGGTTACAAACTCTGTTTTTATAGGCTGGTTAAGGACGGGTTACTCTGTGTTTTTATAAATGCTGATAGAGAAGCAAGGGGACTACAGTATAGTTTTTTTCAGAGATTACTTTGTTTTACACCAGTCTGTCAGTAGATGGTGACAGAGTGAAGACATATGATAAAAATATATTGTTAGAAAAGTTACAGACTGCACTACAAAGTTACATAGTGCAGCTTTAATATGTGATGCTTTAATATGTGATGAAGTGTGATAACAGTTTAACTCTGTTTGTATACTTTTAGGTCATTCTGCAAAATTTGGAAGCTATACAATGATGAACATGAGAACCAACACTGTCATCGATATTCAATTAGTTCAGGTGAGTACAAATTAATGTCTCTGTAGGGAGATTTAAAATGCATGGACTTGCATGTGGTAATGCTTTTTAACATACTGGTGTTCTTTCAGAGCAATGAAGTTGGTGGCAGCACTAATATGGAGAAGGAGGGTCTGAAGAGAAGCCTTGCACTATTGGAAGAGCACAAATTGACTATTGACTGCATAGTCACTGATAGACATCCACAGATTCAGAAATTTCTCAGGGAAAGCCAAATCAATCAGTTTTACGATGTCTGGCACATGGAGAAAGGTACCATTGTTTTGATAACAATTCATATACATTGTGTAAACTGTTTAAAAATATGAAAAACAAAAAAACAGAACTGAAAATAAAAAAAATTGTAGATGAAGAGATCTATATAAAATTGTATTTTCTTATATAGGAATTACAAAGAAGCTAGACAAGATAAGTAAGAAAAAAAAATTCGAGAAACTGAAGAAGTGGTTACCAGCCATTAAAAATCACATATACTGGACTGCAGCAACATCCCAAACCGGACCAGAGAGGGTGGCGAAATGGACATCAATTCTAAACCATGTCCGGGATGTCCACGTCCATGAGGACCCTGCCTTCCCCACCTGTCTTCATGCCGTTCGAAAAAGCAAAGACAAGAAAAAATGGCTCACAGCAGGTATCTTGATCAAAAAAACTGAAAATGTAAAATTTTGAATTAAATTTTATCACAGTACTGCTATTATTTTTTTCAGCAACTCCTACATTTTACCAGCTGGAGAAACTGATCAGTACAAAAAGGGTCCTAAATGATGTTTCCAAACTCAGCCCACACCACCAGACATCTGCATTGGAATCTTTTCACAGCGTGATCTTGAGATTTGCTCCTAAAAATGTGGTCTACCCTTTCCTTGGAATGCTTTGCAGGTAAATATTTTTATTTTTTAATATTTTTATACTCTGAATATATTTTGTCACATTTTTGTTAATTTTGTTCTTATACAGACTCTACCTGGCAGCGCTTCATTTCAATGAAAATGCAGGACGAGAGCAGGCAACAACATCCTCAGGTGATCCGCGTTATCGGAGACATTTCCCCAAGTCCAAGAAGGGCGAGTGCAGAGTAAAACCCATAAAAACAGAAGCAACGTTTGGTAAGGGTATAAAAATATTTTTATTTTAGAACTTGGCCTCTTTTTATGAAAAAAATTTTTTTTTTTAAATGACACAAAGTATGTACAACATGAGTGAACTGACTGTTTTCTTTATACACAGGTTATGTTGATGACTTGCTCTTTCTGATTATGGGACCAGTCTTTCAAGACCCAGAAACATATCGTGTGGAGATGCTCAAAATACAAGTCCCTCCAGAACTGTCTGCTGAGTACGAACATCCAGAAATGGAAGAGGTGATCAGTAAGTTCGTGTCACGTTTCAACCGAGCGGAGGCAGGCGGAAGCCAACATACTCTCCATGGCGGTCAGGATACTCCAGACGAATCCGCAGGACGACACACGAGGGAATGACAACTCTGATCCTGCGTCCAAGATATCCCCAACACCAGCTGACAAAGCTTCTATATGCCATAAACCTATAACGATTGAAAGAAAAAAATATTTTGTGTAATAAAAAGTGTATTTTGGAAAAATGTGGTGTTTTATTTGTTGCATTTTAGAATACTATTATGCTACACAATAATTGTTCTATGCCCATAAAAATTGAGAAAGATTGAAATCTTTGTTGTGTAGAAAAAAGTAAAAAATGTTGCCCTAGAGGCACTATTGAACCTTGAAAATAATCTAATTACTTCAACGGGATTTGCCTCATTAAATACAACATCAATGTTTTTATAAGAAATGCAATGTCATAAAACTTACTTTTCTATTCCTCTTACATTTAAGCCCCCATAATCTGCTCTCCATATGTTGAAGGCATTTTGTAGAGAATAGACATTCAGGCACACAGGGTCTAAACCAGGATGAAGAGTAATGCACGGAGGTTGTTCATCCAACTGCTGCAGTCGCCGTGTAACCTGTATTGAATATCATAATTTCAGTTTGTTAGAACTATTGTGTTGTTATTGTACTTAATGGTCATTAAATTAAATACATTTTGTATCAACATTACCTGGTTAATCTCCAGACAGCATACATTTTCAACTTCAGTTGGCATGGTCCCACATTTACCACAAAAACACCTACATATAATAAAGGTGAGGTAAGTATTGTAAGTTTATTTGATGAGAAAAATAAGTTTCTTTGATACATATTTTTTTAAAGAAATAATAAATTTGATAGCAAAAATGGCATTTTCAATATCAAATATGACTTTTTGCTATCCAGTATAATGTTAAATGTGATATTTAAAATAACTTATTTCATAACAAATATAAAAACACATTAGATAACAAATATACAATTATTTTTTAACATAAATGATAAATTTAAAAGGAAAATTAAAGTATTTTAGAGATAATCAAACGTAATATTACAAAAACAATTAAATGTAACCACACATAAAGTACCTCATTGTCAATTTTTAAGCAACTGTTAGCCAATATAACGTTGCAAATAAAATAATAGTGTCACACAAATAGCATTACAGTAATTTCGTATTGCAATGTTGACAACATGAGTTTTTAGTCTAAACATGAATCACCATTCAGACAACGCTTGCTGCATCCTTAATGGTTGTGCAGGTTGATCCACGTCTTCAGCCTCTGGGTCTGACTCAGGGTCAAATATGGAGCCAAGATGGTGTAATGGTTAGGGCGTTTGACTTGGGACCCGAAGGACGCGGGTTCGCGTCCCGGCCACTACACATCTTGGGGTGTCTATGAGTGCACACCTATTTCTCCAGCTCCCCGAGCGCCTTCTATGGCTGCTCACTGCACCACCTGGTAGGTGGTTGGGTTAAATGCAGAGACGAATTTCGTCTGTGTATGGGAAACATACGCAGATGACAAGATTAGACAATTATTATTATTATTATTATTAATATATACGGCTGTAAGACGGAGCTGCTAGCAGTAGCCATTTCTAAAGTTAAATGCTAACGTGACCCTTTGGAGGGCGGAGTTTATGTAAATAGATTTTAGAAGGGCGTGCACTTCCGAGCTCATTATCATAAACAGCCTGTTTTGAACGGAAGTTAAATCTGGCAGAATTAGAAAGGGGATATTTTATTATCTAAGAATTATTTTGTGTATTAAATTGAATAAACACTGTCTGGTAACCGCAAAGACATACCATAAATTTTTTAAAAATCTATCTGTGGTCCCCTTTAATACCAGCACAGAGTTTAAGAAACAAGAAACTGTTCATGTTCTAAAATCCAAACTGCCTTGTTTGGTTTGTACAGACATATCACACAGTGTTGCAAAATGTCCTAAATTTGAAGTTAAATCAATCTAAGACAAAAAATCATTTATACATCAGAACCATCTTTGTTTTGGGTGCTTAAGGAAAGGTCATTTATTGAAGGACTGTAAAACGCGACATATTTGTGGAGAATGTAAACGGCATCATCCTACTTGTTTACACAAGGAGAGAGTGAGATCTCAGGATGTTGCTCAGCAGTGTTCTATCTCTCCAGCAGAAACACCTCAAGTTACTCACAGTGTCGTATCTCATGCACTCACTAGAAACACGTCTGCCACATCAAGTATTGTTCCAGTGTTTTTGTCCTCTGAGAAGGATCCTGGAAAGGAAATCCTTACTTATGCACTCCTTGATACTCAGAGTGACTCCTCTTTTGTCTTAGAAAATCTTGTGACAAACTTGATTGTTGAAACCAAACCAGTACAGCTAAAACTTAGTACCATGGTTTCTGTTGATACACCAGTTTCAAGTCAAAATGTGTATGGTTTGCAAGTTCGGAGTTTTTTCTCTGATAATTACATACGTTTGCAGCAAGCATACACGCGTGATTTTATTCCTGTTGATACATCTTGCATACCAAGTAGAAATACAGCATTACAGTGGCCTCACCTTAAACATCTGGCTGGCAAAATGCCTGCTTTACAAGATTGTGAAGTAGGTTTACTCATTGGTTTTGACTGTCCTTCTGCTTTGGCTCCTTTGGAAGTAGTTGTTGGTGGAGAAAATGAACCTTTTGCTCAGAAAACTGCTCTAGGATGGAGTATCATTGGGGCAGCTAATCCACATTTAGATCGTCAAGGGAACCAAAGATTTGTACACAGAGTGATGGTAAAAGAAATGCCAGTTCCATTGACTTCTGATGTGTTAAGAATTTTAGAGTCTGATTTCAATGAAAAAGGGTCAGAAGGAAAATGTGTTTCCCAAGATGACATTAGGTTTATTCAACTGCTGAGTGAAAATATTACACAGAAGGATGATGGCCATTTGGAGATGCCCCTTCCATTTAAAACACCCTGCCCTCCTGTGTTGCCAAATAATAAGAGGCTGGCTATTGTTCGTGTACAGCATCTGAAGAGAAGATTAAAGAGAGATGATCAGTTTTACAATCATTATAAAACGTTTATGGAATCTATCATTAGCTGTGGTGACGCTGAATTAGCACCTGAGTCAGACACCAATGATGGTTGTGTTTGGTACTTACCTCATCAAGGGGTGTATCATTCAAAGAAACCAGATAAGTTAAGAGTAGTGTTTGACTGCTCAGCTAAATTTCATGGTACCTCTTTGAATGAAACTTTATTGACTGGTCCAGATTTGATTAACTCTTTAGTTGGAATCCTTTTGCGCTTTAGAAAAGAAGCTGTTGCTGTGATTTGTGATATCGAAAGGATGTTCCATCAGTTTTATGTTGCACCAAAGCATCGTTGTTATCTCAGGTTTTTATGGTGGGAGCAAGGAGATTTGGAGAGCGAACCTAAAGAGTATCAAATGAAGGTCCACCTTTTTGGAGCTGCATCCTCTCCAGGCTGTGCTAATTTTGGTTTGAAATATTTGGCACAACAGCAGAGATCAAAATTTCCAACTGCAGCAGCATTTGTGGAGCATAATTTTTATGTTGATGATGGGCTGATAAGTGTTCCAACAGCTAATGATGCTACCAAATTAATAAGTGAAGCACAGAAACTGTGCAGGGAAGGAGGTTTGAGACTCCATAAATTTAATTCCAATAGGTCTGAAGTCCTGGACTGTGTGAATCAATCTGAGAGAGCCATAAGTGTGGTTTCTGCTAATCTCAAGCCAGATTTAACACATACTGAACATACCTTAGGTATGCGATGGCATGTCACAAGTGACTGTTTGAGTTTTCACATGGATCTAAAGGACAAACCTGCTACACGTCGTGGTATATTGTCTGCAATAGCCTCGCTATACAATCCACTAGGATTTCTTTCACCATTCATCATGAAAGGGAAATGCATTTTACAAGATCTATGCCGTAGAAGTATTGGGTGGGATGACCATCTGCCTGAAGACTTGCTTGTACGGTGGGAGAAGTGGAAATTAGGTCTTCAGGATGTGGAGAGGTTAATGATACAAAGGTGTTCCCATCCTCAAGGATTTGTAAAATCATTAAAACAGAACTACATCACTTCTCAGATGCTAGTAACCTAGCATACGGTGCATGCTCCTACCTCAGATTTGAGAATGACAAAGGTGAAATCCATTGTTTGGATCATGGCTAAAGCCAGAGTGGCACCTTTGAAAATCCCAACTATTCCCTGTTGAGTTTTCAAGCTGCAGTAGTTGCTGCCAGGTTAAGTGTTTTGTTAAAATCAGAACTTGATATGCAGATAGATGCAGAGTTCTTCTGGACAGATTCACCAATAGTGTTGTCTAATATTAATGACGCACGACGGTTTCATGTATTTGTGGCAAATAGAGTCCTGATAATCAGAGAGACCTAAAACAACGTGATCCTAATTATCTGGAGTCTTTCCAAACAGAGAACCAATGTGAATTTTTAATGCCCCATCAGCAAGTCATGCTGGTGGTGTTTGGGAGCGTCAGATACGCACCATCCGAAACGTGTTAACCTTTACTCTCTCTCAAAACTTGGGGAAACTTGATGATGCTTCATTAAGAACTTTCCTTTATGAAGCCATGGCCATAATTAATAGTCGTCCTTTAACATTAAAGGGAATAAACGACCCTGGTTGTCTTGAACCCTTAACTCCTAATCATTTGCTTCAAATGAAGTCTGAGTCTGCCCTGCCTCCTGCAGGGGAATTTGTGAAAGAGGACATCTACTCCTCAAAACGCTGGCGCCGCGTAGTTTTTGGTTGAACAGTTTTGGAGTCGGTGGAAGAGAGAATACCTCCAAAATATCTCCATTAGACAAAAGTGGCATGTAATTCGGCGCAATTTAAAAGTAAATGATGTTGTAATTGTCAAGGAGGATCTTCTCCCAAGAAATAGGTGGCAGTTGGGTCGTGTTGTGGAAACAGTGATTGGTAATGATGGCTTGGTTCGAAAGGTGAAGTTGAGAACAGGGGAACAAAGGTTAGGAAGGAACATTATTTCCAAGAGTTCAGTCATAGAGAGACCAGTGCAAAAATTGGTGGTGTTATTAGAAAGTGACGCATGAACTGAATGTACACAGACAAGCATGTTTTAAACAATCTGTAAGGGTTTTAAAAGAAACTTTAAAATAATGCATGTTTTTTTGTGGGTAATTCATGCATTATTGGTGGGAGTGTAATGGATACTGAGCTATTTAAAATGAATTGTCTAAATTAGTAGAATAAAAACGAATTTTCTAGATTATTTAGAAAAGAATAAATGTATTTCATTGATTAAAGTGAATCTTGAGAATGTTGCAGATTGTTTATGAATGGTTGTCTGTTTCTTTAATACTGTTGGTTTGTGTTTTGTTTAATCGTACTTGCACTTTGAAATGTTTGGATTTCCTTTATGTACCTCACTGGCTGCCGTAGCTGTGGGCAGGCACTATAAAAGCTGTCAAAATCACAGTAACAAGGAATGACTTGAACTGTTAAGATGTGTTTAGCTCCAGTAAATCAACACTTAGTGTTCCCCAGTGAAAGCAGCAAGTTTTTAGGGTGATCTTGGTGATGATCATGCTTGATGATCATGGTGATCATGGTGATCAAGGTGACTGAAGTGGTGTGGTGACTGTGACCATCCACATGAGAGAAAATAAAAAGCATCAAATCACCCGTCGAGACTGCGCATCTTAATTCAACTGCTGGGGAGCAGCTACACTTCTCTTGACGGGGTGGTTCAAACCTTTGACGTTCCAGCTTGACAACACCAACTGACCACTCATATTACTAATAATTTGTATAAGAAAGGTAGGTAATACAGTCTAATGTGTTGATGGCTGTGCAGTTCTTGGCAAAGTGAAAGAAAATATAAATTAATGGCAGTGATGGACCCCACACCCCCCTTCCTTTCCCACCCTGGACAGCTGCAAAAAAGAGAAGCAGCAAGCTCCATAAAAATTAAAAATAAGTCTCCTGTCTAACTTTTAAACTAGTGCTCCAGTATCATAAGAGGGAAAAAAATGTATAAGCACCTCATGCAAGGCCAAAAATGTACACATAGATGTGTGATCACGCACACACATATAAACAAAGTTAAATTAATCCTAATCCTAAATTAAATCTTCAATCAGTCCAAGACCAATTCAAGATTCAATTCAAGATAGTCAACAGGTAAACAGGAAGAGGAAAAATGTTAATAGTTCAAAATAATATATTGAAAACATTATATATTTCACCCATTTTTATACATGAATAGGCCTACTTCAATTATTTATGTGCCTAAATACAGAACCAAAAAGCCCCACCAAAAAAAAGAAAGTCTCAGATAATCAGAGTATGGGCAGAGTCCTGCTCATCTGTTCGTCACCTCATGTAAAGAAAAGTTTAGTGTAAACATAAACAAAGCCAGTGCGGGAACAGCGCGTTGCACATCAGTCAAAAGAAAAGTTAAATATTACTGTACTTGCGCTGTGAAGCCTGAGGTAACTCCTGTCCTGTCTAACTTTTAAACTAGGGCTCCAGTATCATAAAGGGGGGGGGGGGATTAAAAAAAAAATTATAAGCACCTCACAAACTAGTTTAAAGTATGCAAGGCCAAAAAATGTATACACATAAATGTGTACCGGTAATCACGCACACATATACAAACATAAAGTTAAATTAATCCCAATCTCAAATTAATTATCAATCAATCCAGGACTAACCCAAGATTCAGCTCAAGATAGTCAACGAGAAGAGGAAAAATGTGTTTGGTTTTTCGATTTTGTTTTGAAATGGTTTTTCCATTTCAAAACAAAATCGAAAAACCAAACAAGCGTTATTCCGTTTTTTCGTTTTAAAATGAAATTACAAAAACGTTTTTTAAACGTTTTTTTTGTTTTTCCGTTTTTAAAACCTAAATCTAAAAAATGCACAATCGAAATAATAGAAAATCAACAGCGTTTAACTTTTGCTTTGCGATCTAAATAAAAATGAAATACGCTTGTTGTTTTAATTTGTAGCGATACCGGAAATGAAGTACCGGAAGTCACCAAAGAAGAAATTTTATAGAGGATGAAGACGGAATAAAAACAAAAAATTCCTAAATAATAGGCAATGGCTGCACTTGAACCGTTTTCTGCATTGATTACAGTATTGAACTTTTTGAGAGGGGAAAATCACACACTGAAATCAGTAATGTTTTGCATCGCCATGGAGCTCCACATTACTCGGTAATGAGTTTCAGAAGGTTTTGTATGGATTATAACATGCAAAGACACAACGTGTCAGACGCAGATTCGGAACGTGCTGTAATTTCTTGCAGGAACACTGCAGCACTGGCAAAGAAGGCTCACCAGCGTCTCTACTTTCTCCGCAAGCTGAAAAGGGCTGGAGCTTCAACCCCCATCATGAGCACCTTCTACAGAGGTGCCATAGAAAGTGTCCTGACCAGCTGCATCACTGTGTGGTTTGGTGCATGTACTGCATCATGCCGCAAGAGCCTCCAGCGCATTGTGAGAGCAGCTGAGAAGATCGTGGGCACCTCCTTGCCCTCACTGCAGGACTTACACAGCAAACGCCTCAATCGGAAAGCCCACCGCATGGCAGGTGATCCCACACACCCACTACACAGCTGCTTCAGACTGCTGCCATCAGGGAGGAGACTGAGGAGTCTCCAGGCTCGAACCAGCAGACTGAGAGACAGCTCTGTTCATCAGGCAGTCAGAATGCTAAACACTCTGCCTGCTCTGCCTCCCCTCCCATTTGAACTGCCTTAACACTAAAACTTTCTCACATATTATCACTCAACACAAAGTTTTTAACACTAGACTCTGTGTCATCAAACGGGTTAATCACTAAACTCTCGGTCATGTGCTCATACAGTTTGCACTACTTCTCATACTTGCACTAATGTCTGTATTACATCACTGCCTATAATCATAATACTGTTTACATTCTCTGTTTACATTTATTAATACTGTTTACTTTTATTACTACTGCTTACATGTAATTACTACTGTTTACATTTATTTACACTACTCTAATATCTACACCACTGCTGGTACATATACAGTGTGCTCTGAACGGTCTTATTTAGGGATGCCCAATGTGCCTTACTGCATATGCCACTTTTTGCCTCTACAACAACATCAACTACTACCTCATACATATACTGTGTACATTGACTCATACGCTGCTTTGCCACTTTGCAAATGTCAATGCTAGAAACCTTTAGTTTATTTTAGTTATACTTTTTATACTCTTTTTTTATACTAGTATGCAAAAACTCAGGACAATATTATGTTCATTAAATGTTTAATGTTTTAGTTTTAGAGTTGGTGTAAATTTTCATACTCTTATACCACTATGCAAAAAACTCAGGACAGTGTTAGGTTTACTATTTTATGCTTATGTCTATTATTATATGTTTCAGTGTTTCAATGTTTAGATGTTTACTGTTGCACCGAGGGACTGAGAGAAACGCAATTTCGGTCCTGTGTATGTCCTGCACTGTACATATTGCAGATCTGACAATAAAGTTGACTTTGACTTTGACTTTGATGAGTTTCAGAAGGTTTTGTATGGATTATAACATGCAAAGACACAACGTGTCAGACGCAGATTCGGAACGTGCTGTAATTTCTTCAGTTTACCAAGTATGTATCAAAGTTTATGGACAATATACTGCGATAAAATGAGCGAAACGTAAATACAAGCTAGCCGACGTTAGCTTTCACTAGGCATTGTGTATACATGGTACGTTACAGTAATGGACCAGCAGGGGTCCTCTTGCAGGCCAAAACAATAAAATAATGAGAAAGTTAGAGACAAAATTATTATTAATGTACATTTATGTCATACCCATTACCTTCAGGTACCTATAATACATCCAGAATAAATATGTCATAGTTTCACTGTAGATTTTGGGGTAAACAGCAATTCAAAGTACTTCAAAATGCTAATTTCAGTTTGCTTATCTATAACTTCTATTGCAAATGTTGATTGATTAAACAAAAGTGTGTGTGTATATATGCTTACACACACACACACACACACAC
>JBBPBX010070185.1:0-10837 GCA_038048925.1 Garcialebias charrua
TAAAATCATCAACTATTTTGGTCAGGAGCTCATTTGATGGCAAGCATTTACTGGTTACAGTTTTTTTTTCTATACAGATATTTAATTACATTATTAAAGGCTATAAACTACAAAGGGGAAAAAAAAACTTTTCAGGTTTGTAATTATATATAATTTACTTATTCGATTAACAATGTTAAGCCGCACGTTGGCAATTAACCTAATGAGTCCCAAGTTTTTTTTTCTCAGTGGAAGAGACAACTTACTTCTTCTCTCTATTTTTTTAATTGGACATATATAGTATGTTATTGCAAAATTTCACATTTACAACAGAATAGAATAGAATGAGTACTATCCATTTAATTTGCACTTTATGTAAATTCATCTTCTATTTCTAGTAAATCTAATGTTGACAATTCCTAAAATCACACACCTATATGTATTGTAAGGATATTATACCCTGGTCAGTTTTACTGACGGTACAATATTCTAAATGAAAGATTTGAGTAGATCTTTATCTGACACAAACATCATCAATTTAATTAAACGGGTTCTCTCTTTTCAGGATTTAACCAATAAATTGTGACCAGACAAAATGTAATTCACAGGAAACATTAAACTTATGTTGGAATAGCAGGACTGCACCATTTATTTAACATAATCAATAAATTACATCAACATGCATAAGGATTGGCTCTGATTAAACTTCATATAACTTAACTGTAGATAGATTCAAACTTAGGACAACAGAACAGCAAAAGAATGACATTTTTTACTTATTCTGCAGGCAGGTTTAACTTAGTTGCTGGCAAATAGTTTAAGGAGAAAAGTTTAAATTGAGGAGGAAGAGAGGAGGAAGGAAGTTTTCATGACTCAGGGAAGGGATGAGATTCAACCAGAATGACACTTTCATGCGACTCTTCGGCTAAACCACAGGTACACTGGTAACATTGACGACTTTTTACCTGGCCAGACGGTCAGTCAAGAACGGAACTTCCTTGATGTCCGAGAGAGAGGTAGTGGCCCAGAGGTTACCGTTCAGCGTCTCCTGCGTCCGCTCTGAATGGCAGAAAAGCGGCAGGTCCTGGTTGGTTTTTCAGAATAAAAGTGTTCTTAGATGGGAACACTTCTTGGAATGGAGCTTATTGCTCTGGGACGGACTCATAGCCAGCAGTGCTATGAACCCCAACTGACTGACGTGTCATTAGCTTTTAGACAGACGTCAAAAACAGTTCTTAGACGAAGACTCACATCCTAGTCTCGTCCGCAGACTCAACGAAAACAGGAAGTCAGAGCTCTTTTAAGGCTAACTTGACCTAGAAAGACGTAGCTCTCTCTGATTGGTCTGTGTGAGCCATGAGCCACTGAGAGCAACAGAGTGGAGGCATAAGTTAGGTTAAAATGTCAGAAAGATAAGAAGTTTAGTTTTAAGACGCCAGTATACATGATAAAAGTTGATTAAAACTGTCTTAACTTCATTAACAACACTGTTGATCTGTTGGTTTGATTACGACAAACGTCATTACAGCATCACATATGAAACCTACTATGATAATAGCAAAAACAGATATCATTAACCTTGATTATTTAAGGACAAAAACGAAATGTCTCTTGTTGTCCTGTTTTCAAACTAAATGAAAAAGATAAAGTGTTCCTTTTATCTTCACATGCAAGTTCGAGAGGAGAAATCCTTCATGTACCACATTTTGAGGAAATGTCCAGTTTGAATTAAATAGTCCTTGACTATCAAACATTAAATGCACTAATGATTGTACAAATAACACGTTATTCATTGATGACATTTGAATTAACACAAATTAAAAGAAGTCTCTGGATGACTTAATTTATGATGTTTGATTCAAATTAAAGTAATAAAAGTATTATTGTCCCTTCAGGAATAACTCCCAAAAAGTTCATTACTGAGAACGATCAGAGAAGTGTTTAAAAACTCAAGGTTGTTTCACTACAGTCCCTCCTTTTGGAACTCATTGCCTATCCACGAGGATGAGGTCCAACACGAAAGAATCCTACCTTATGTCTCTGATCTTGATGTAATCCAGCAAGTGGGAAAAAAAATCAAAAATTATAATCCCATAAAGTTTTTGGAAATTCCATACTGTTCGTAGGTAATCCCTTAGCGGAAAGCTTTTAATCCTTTGGAAAACAAAGTCTTATAATCCACAGCGGTAATTCCACAGTAATTCCATAACGATTAGAGTTGTTGATTTCATCAGCAACAATTGTTTCAATCAGCATGTAGAGGGGATCCCTCGATTGACGCAGAGGAGGCGACCCTTGGATGAAGGTTGAAGACCAGCGTTGGAGTAGCAGGTCCCCACATCGAAGGTTGTAGGCTGGTTGGCTTCCAGTCCGAGCCACTCTGGTTCTATGTGTCATGCATTTATGTGGTTTTAGGTGGGCTTATGATTGGGACTTTACATTAAGCCTTACCTATATGCACCTGGTATGTAAGCTATCATGGTTTAGATCAGCTGCAATTACCAATTAAGGGGTGCATCAATGCTGTAGAAATCATATATAGGGATCTATACCTATCAAAGGTGCAGGAGGGCTTCTGTAATGAAGGCCTCTTCTTCCAAACTATTCCTCCATTCATAACTTAGCTTAAAGTTAAACTAAAATAGAAAAGGAAATATAGTATGGTCTAAATGTCTGTTGTCCTTTTAGACAAACGACGCAAGATTTGGTATTCCCTATAACTTTTGAAGTCTATGGCGAAACTCATCAAAAATGAACAGGTAATCTAGAATGGAAACGATCGAATCGGTCCTAATTAAATTTGTGAGACCAGTGTCGTTTATAGTACCCAAAATAGCTTTAAACTACATTGACTCTTCAATGATTGAGGTCTAACAAAATGAAACTGCATGTTGGCATAGTTAAATCTAATTAAATCATCAACTATCATTAATGCAAAACTTCTTCTAGCTGGGAGTGTCCAGAAAACAATACCAAACTTCAATAACAACAAAAATAGCAATTAAGCAACTAGAAAACAACGTTTCACTACATCAAACTCACTCTGTCGTCAGATTCCAACGTGTCTCACACAAGAAAAACAGGTCTTAGCTTTATAACCGATGTCAATTAAATCCTACAGATTTAAACGGTTGTTAAGGTTAGTTTTAGTTGTGGGTTTTTAAGCTTAGCGTTTATAAGTTCTAGTGGGAGCCGTTTCTATTTGCAACAAATATAGTTTAAACTGTATAGTCTATTTACTATCTTGTGCTTGGACGACCTTAATTTCCCATGAAGTCTGTGAGTTTGCGAGATCTTTGTCGTTTGTGGGGTTATTGAAATCTTTGTCCTTGTCTTGGGCATGACCTAACATCACCCCCCTGTGGTCATGGGGGACCACGCACACAGGTGAGGACGTCCGTCCATGGGCACGAGTTAGGATGCCTTTGTTTAGTCTAAGCTGTTCGCGCAGCTTATCGGGAACCGTACACAGGAACCTTATAGGTTTCGGCCAACGTTTCTTCTTACGTTTACCTCTTTCTGTGTAATTCAGGTGTGTCACAACTGTCGGCGCAGTCGCAGGTGTGCCTGATTGTTCAGACTGCGATAGGTCACTGTTGTTGGTGTGCGAGTGTCTCCCCCCTTCGTCTGATGACGGGTCCTCGCAATCTGTAAAGACAATGTCCTGTTGATTGTCAACGTCTCGTCGACTGTCATTTTCCGGACTGTCAGTATCTCCGGTGTGGGATCCTTGGATCTCTACACCTTGTTCTACCTGAGGCAGGTAGTGTTCAGTGAGTGCTGAATGTTTCAGCTCGCAGAGGAGGTTCTCATGTTGGGCCAGGGTTGGGTCCAACTGTTGTGTCTCTTCTGCCTCACCTATATTTGAAGGTTCACTTACCGGGCTTGTGCTCTCGGTTGGGGAGTCATCCGTGCCTTCTGCGGTACCATCTGTTAGACAGATAGTGTCATGACCTTCAGGATCTTGTTGACTGTCAGCATTTTGTTCGCTGTCAGCTTCTTTGGCAATGTTGTTGTTATTGTCCTCAATGTTATTATTGTTGAAAGCTGTGTGCTCTGAGTTTTTGCGAAAGACAGTGCTGCACATCGCTCCACCAGGTTGGACAATGATGTTTGTGTTATTATCAATGATAATGCCACTCATTGTCTCAGGTTGGCCATCCTCTGTAACATTCAAATCTTCTAACAAACTACATACTTCCTCTGTCTCTTCCGAGCGCATAGGTGTTGTGCCTTTTTTCTGGAGCATTTTTGACTCCTTGCATGTCTCAAACTGTAGCATTTGAGGTGCAGGAGGAGGAGCAGGTCCTTGGCTCTGAACAAACCTCTTTGGGTTTTTCGTAGAGCGGACATCTCCCTTTTGTGGTATTGTGCCTGTCTCAGATTTATCTATCTGAGTAGCTACATGAGCAGAGCTCCGTTTAAACCACTTTGAGTCACTGTTCCAGTTGGCACCAACATTTCGTTGTTTGTTGGTTTGAACATCTTGTTTATCCTCGCTTTCCATAGGAGAGGGAACCTCTTCTATTTTTAGCGACTGGGGTTTGACCATTTGACCTGGGCACACCTCTGAGGGTGTTTTGCTTTGCATGTGAGCTTCAAAAACATTTATAGCGCACTCTTTTATTTCATCGATGGTGTTTTTGTAATAACACGTGAGGTGTAGAACTTTTCTCAGCGTGGGGTGGAGATTGAAGCTGAAAAGAAGTTTGAAATTTTCATCTTCCTACATGTCTGGTTCATTTCGGTCACCAAAATATGCTTTTTTAATTCTATCACAGAACAATAATGGGTGTTCATCTTTCTCTTGCAAGATGTGCTTTGCAGCTAGGTATCCACCATGCTTAGCGGGAGTTTCTTCCAACTCACCTGGGGACACCTGTAAGGGTGTCTTGCTTTGCAGGTGAACCTCGAAAACATTTATAGCACACTGTTTTATTTCTTCCGTGGTTTGCTTTTTTTACAAACCCATGGTGCACAGCTCAGATCTTATCTCAGGGAGGAGATTTTTGCTAAAAGCAACCCTGAAAAGTACCTGTTCTTCCAGGCCCGGTTCCTTTATGTCACCTGAATACGCCTGGAGAATCCTGTCAAAATACGTCAAAGGATGTTCACCTTTTTTCTGCAAGACATTAAGAGCAGCTGAGTAGTCACCATGCTTTGAGACAGATTCTCTCTCTGTGTGAGGTGCAGGGGGAGCAGGTCTTTGGCTTGGGGGTTCCAGTTGGCACCCTTTGTTGTATGAGACAACAAGATGCTCATACTTCCTAAACCTTGGACGCGCAACTTTTTGAACTTCATCTTTGTTTTGATTTTTGTGAAAAATCAATAAGACGGTTCTTAATTTAATGTGTGCAAATAAATCTTCACTTTTAATTTAACGAGAGTCAATCAAACTAACCAGATGTGTGGTTTAAGTGTTTCACTGAGTAATAAGTATTTTTATTCATAGGTACCTTCTTCCAGGACTTACCCTTAATGAACTTGAAAATGTTAAAAGCACTCTTGCAGTGTTAACTTTATATATTTTTAACAACAGTTACTAACTAACCCAAGCATGATTTCCGTTTTACTTACTCAAAAGCCTTTCAAAAGATTTTAAATAAATGCAATATTCACACTAAAATGTTCCCAGGATGCTACTCCCTCATGCCTTAAAAATATGTATTTTAGTTTGGCTAAACTGTTTTGCTGTATTTTGACAGTTATCAGGAGTGAAAATGGATTTCCTGTTTGTTATTTAAATTATTGTTTTTTTTTTAAAGAAACTGGAGTGCACAGAATAACTTTAACAGATGTTTTAAAATAAATGCAGATGGGAGCACCTTCTGTGGAAAATGATTTCTGACCTCTTTCTTTTAACTAGCAGGTTGCAGACGGGAGCACTCGTATCACAGTGACTGTAATTACTCTTTCTGATCGCTATAGAGGCGCTGTTGACTTCCCTTTTAGCTTTTTGCCGTAGCTTCGAACTACAATCGGTTAAACGTCAACTTCTGGGATGAGTTTTAGCCTGGCGTGTTAATAGCACAAAACCGTATTCGTTTATGAAACAAATGCTGTGGTTCAAACGGTTTCGAACAAGTTCTGTGAACTTTTTGGATTTCAATGCAGCAGACTTTTTCCTTTTTTCTATCTGATGACGTCACTACGTTGACGTGACGTTTAGACGCTACGTTCACAGACGTGGCGTTCACTCTGATTTTACGTTCTGCCCAACGTTGGAATCGCTCCAAACACTTTGAAAAATCTCAAAACACCGCTTTTAAACAGTTTTTTGCGATGGATCATGCATAGAAACGACACAAAACCAGACAAACTGTCAGAATTGTGCAAACACAAAATGAAACCCGACAACCAGCAGCGAATCAGAGCTCACGATCCTGAATATGAAGCATCAATGGACCAATCACAGCGCGTTATGTTGGACACGTAGCCTTAGCCATGGAAATGATAACATTAGCTCTACACCAATTCTCGGACTCTTCTCACTTAGTAAAACGCTTAAAACATTGCAGAAAAATTCTGTAACGTACCCCTTCACATTCAGACAAGCACCTGAGATTCTCTCAGGAAGGACAGCACTGAACTGTTGAAAACAACAGACTTTTTTCGGACCCGAACCCAGGTTCGATCCAACTCACTGAATCAGACGGTTCCACAGAACCTCTCAGTTAACATCCGTTATACACAGAAATACGCACCTTCGTCCTACTTTAAAATGTGAAAACAGCAAACAACAGCAATCTGCAGATGTAATAAAATAGGAAAGGCTTTCAAAGATGAAACGGAGTTCATCCACGGTGAACACAATTGCACTTGCAGTTACGACACGTCATCAACGTCTCAAACAGAGTGACAAAATATACACCAACAGCAACTTTCAGCAGACGTTTAAAATTGAATAACGATAAATTTCAACGTTGAATGACACAGACAATGCAGATTGCAACTTCCGGACACTCTCAGTCAGAAACTATCTTTCAGAGTCTAAAACTTGGATAAAACTTATGCCAACATTACACAACAATAGACTACAAATATCAATTAAATCCTTTTTAGAGACCTGTATGAAGGCCACCATATGTAAGGATATTATACCCTGGTCAGTTTTACTGACGGTACAATATTCTAAATGAAAGATTTGAGTAGATCTTATCTGACACAAACTTATCATCAATTTAATTAAACGGGTTCTCTCTTTTCAGGATTTAACCAATAAATTGTGACCAGACAAAATGTAATTCACAGGAAACGTTAAACTTATGTTGGAACAGCAGGACTGCACCATTTATTTAACATAATCAATAAATTACATCAACACGCATAAGGATTGGCTCTGATTAAACTTCATATAACTTAACTGTAGATAGATTCAAACTTAGGACAACAGAACAGCAAAAGAATGACATTTTTTACTTATTCTGCAGGCAGGTTTAACTTAGTTGCTGGCAAATAGTTTAAGGAGAAAAGTTTAAATTGAGGAGGAAGAGAGGAGGAAGGAAGTTTTCATGACTCAGGGAAGGGATGAGATTCAACCAGAATGACACTTTCATGCGACTCTTCGGCTAAACCACAGGTACACTGGTAACATTGACGACTTTTTACCTGGCCAGACGGTCAGTCAAGAACGGAACTTCCTTGATGTCCGAGAGAGAGGTAGTGGCCCAGAGGTTACCGTTCAGCGTCTCCTGCGTCCGCTCTGAATGGCAGAAAAGCGGCAGGTCCTGGTTGGTTTTTCAGAATAAAAGTGTTCTTAGATGGGAACACTTCTTGGAATGGAGCTTATTGCTCTGGGACGGACTCATAGCCAGCAGTGCTATGAACCCCAACTGACTGACGTGTCATTAGCTTTTAGACAGACGTCAAAAACAGTTCTTAGACGAAGACTCATATCCTAGTCTCGTCCGCAGACTCAACGAAAACAGGAAGTCAGAGCTCTTTTAAGGCTAACTTGACCTAGAAAGACGTAGCTCTCTCTGATTGGTCTGTGTGAGCCATGAGCCACTGAGAGCAACAGAGTGGAGGCATAAGTTAGGTTAAAATGTCAGAAAGATAAGAAGTTTAGTTTTAAGACGCCAGTATACATGATAAAAGTTGATTAAAACTGTCTTAACTTCATTAACAACACTGTTGATCTGTTGGTTTGATTACGACAAACGTCATTACAGCATCACATATGAAGCCTATTATGATAATAGCAAAAACAGATATCATTAACCTTGATCATTTAAGGACAAAAACAAAATGTCTCTTGTTGTCCTGTTTTCAAACTAAATGAAAAAATTAAGTGTTCCTTTTATCTTCACATGCAAGTTCGAGAGGAGAAATCCTTCATGAACCACATTTTGAGGAAATGTCCAGTTTGAATTAAATAGTCCTTGACTATCAAACATTAAATGCACTAATGATTGTACAAATAACACGTTATTTATTGATGACATTTGAATTAACACAAATTAAAAGAAGTCTCTGGATGACTTAAGTTCATTACTGAGAACGATCAGAGAAGTGTTTCAAAACTCAAGGTTGTATCACTACAGTATTCTTCTACATTTATGCCTACACATCACCATACCATACCATACCATACCATTTTATTTATAAAGCACCTTAAACAGGAACAAGTCCACACCAAAGTGCTGGACAAACAAACACGCAACAGGCAACACAGACAATGAAGTACAACACGAAAAACATAAAAACATTGCAGATCATAAATCAAACGATCCAATACAAATCAGCTGGCATTGAAAGCGATGGAGTAGTAGTGAGTTTTTAACCGGGATTTGAAAACCGAGAGGGAGGGGGCCTGTTTGATGAGCAGCGGTAACTCGTTCCAGAGTCTTGGGCCTGCTACAGAGAACGCCCTGTCACCCCTGCGCTTAAGGCGAGTTTCTGGAACTATTAAGAGTACCTGATCCTCTGACCTCAAAGCACGTGGAGGGACACCAATCATATGCATATATGTTTACATATACAAAATGTATGTAAGTGTACCATTATGCTTTTTTTTAACCAATATAATTTGTATTGATTTCTTTTGGGGTGTACACTTTCAGATTTTATGATGATTTTTCAACCCTTTGCATAGTTGACCTTTCTTGTATATTTTTAATTTGACCAAGATCTTATTTTCCAGTACATTCAGCAGCACGCTCCCTCAGTTCTGCAACAGTAAAGGTAACTTTTTTTTTCCTTTATGAACATCTAAAGGCTTTTCTGAAAGGCAATAATATTTTTTGTAATCTACAGCAGCCCATAGTTGAAAAGCTTCTCTACGATGTTGTTGATGTATTTCAAAGTGAGCAATAACAGTTGGATTTCACATCTCAAAAATAGATAATAAGTATTTTTTCCTCCATATGAAACTATTTCAAAGTAAATAACAATGTAATGACACAATCTTAATAAGTGCTATTGTCATCCCCTTATTTATTTTCTATATTGTATTTCTTCTTATTAATATATTTTTCTACTCTTTTTTTAGTAGTGCGATCTCTGTTGGATATTTAATATGGTTGTTATTGTTAAAATAGTTACAGGACCCAGGACTCACAGGACAGATTATGTCCTCCCAACCCTTCTACTGAGGAATTCCACTGACTTTTCAGAGGAGCCCAGCTGAATAAACATTATGTCATCATTTCAGGACTCTGGATTTGCCTCTGGCCGTCCTCGGCAGCTGTATATGTATATGAACTGAGTGTTTTTTTATCTGAACTCTGCAGTCCATCTGCGAGCTAGCTGCTCACCGCCTTTGAGTATCCCCCCCACCTCCTCTCTGTGTAATGTCAGCGTCATTATGTGCTTGTGTGCGAGATTTTTTTTCATTACCACATTTTTGACCTTCAAACAGAAGTAAAAAATGTGCTAGGATTCTTTTTTGTCTCCAAACTCTATGTGTCATTTTTCACCCCTTTTATTGTGTGTCCAACAGGTCTCACTTGTAAATGAGTCTTGGAGGCTCAATGTGATTTATCTGTTTAAGTAAAGGTTGACTGAATGAATTAATGAGCTGTATGCTACACAACAATGTTCAGTCAGGTCATCTGGACGGTTTCATTTTTTGCTGAGACGTTTCGTCCTTCATCTCAAGGACTCCTTCAATCTTAGGAGCCACCTACAAACTGAGTCCCACCACAAGCAGCACACTCCCATGGTGAAAACAAAAAACAAACAAAAAACTGTTTGCTGGTGATAAGGTGGCCACCGGGGCCCACCCTCTCCCCCGCCAGCTCCTCTGAGACAGCCTTGCCAACATGTGGTCTGGTCTTCTGGTCTTGCCAACATGGTTCAAAACACCAAAGTTCATGCTCAATAATTCAGGTAATAATCCAATAATGTTCAGTCAAGTCATCTGGATGGTTTCTTTTTTCCTGAGATGTTTCATCGTTCATTTGAAGGACTTCTTCAATGTGACCAATCTGGTTCAAAACATTAAAGTGGTGTTATATTGTTTTCTGATGTCTTGGATTATTACCTGGATTTTAAAGCCTGAACTTTGGTGTATACTACACATGTAGACACCATAGTACATCACTGCAGACAACTATGACATGAACTCTAAATACCTTATTTTTTAGCAATGCAGGTGCAGTTTTAAGAGTGTGGATGCTGGACAATTATTTTGTTTGCTTGTGATGGACCAGTTAGCATTCCTATAAGCCAAGAAAGCACTTATTCCAAAGTAAAAGCTATAAAAGAACTTGATAAATATAGTTTTAATAATGTATTGCCAATGCACCACAGTGGTTAAAAAAAAAAAACGTCCATCCATTTCTCCATCCATTATCTTTTACCTGCTTCTTCTGCTCCCCTCAGGACGGAGGTTGAGGAGCATCATGTAGAACCACTA